>BSSO01006197.1:0-12227 GCA_030267885.1 Mesembryanthemum crystallinum
CCATGCTTGCCCAGTCCTTTGCAAATTTGGCCCGGGGGGGGGGGGGGTTCAGGTCAAAGTTGGCTCACAACCAGCCCGTTTCAACTGGATGAACCGTGTTTGGACCAATTATGGCCCTGGCCTGTAGGGCTTGGGTTGGTTCTAGGCTGTTTTTTTACATATTTTATTTTGGCAATAACATTAAATTGCATGTAAAAGTATAATAAGATATTTGAGTACAAAGAAATGTATGATTCCTCATTATATTCATAACAATATAATTATAATATGTAAAGAGCCTCAATGGCGCTTTAAATATCAACTTCCGCAGCACTCGCAAGACTGATGGGCCAGTTAATGTGCTACGCCTTATGGATGATGGGCCAGTTATAGTTGAGTTAGGGTGATTCATCAACGAAAATGTGTGTAGCGAATTTAGCCGGTTCAAGCTCAACCCATGGTGGACTACATGGGCTCGTAGATGGTCTGGTCCAGGTTGGGCCGGGCTTGGATGGGCTCATATGCCATCACCCACATACTCCCTTTCATTTCCATATTCTCCCATGTTAAAAATTTTGACTTTTCAAAAGTAGACGATTTGTAGACAGTCTTGTATGAACTGAACCTGTTAGAATTCGTTCTCAAGAATTGGAAGCTCAAAATCACAAGCCATTCATCAAATTAAAACTTCCACATGCGTAGTACATGTCTCCAAATTTAATCCAAGGTCGACACTGTTTGACTAGTCATCTGTGTAGATTGTGTAACTACTACACAAGAATAGCCTTGTTTCATTCCGACCTTCGTTTCTTAATGGAGCATTCGTCCAAAATGCCATGCAAAAGTTGATTCGAAGTTCAGTGTGGCCTATATATGATGACCACGATTGAGCTGATTTCAAGGTCATTTAGCCCTATATTTAAGCAGTCAAGTTGTGTTATGCAGCCTCTCGACCACTCTGGGTCAGCAATGACGAGTTTCTGAATTCTGATTAATATTTCTTAAAACTTTGTGATTCAGCTTGCAAGACACCCAAGACCTGCATATTTTTTGCATCCGTCTTCTTGATGAATTTGAATCTCACCCCCTCCAATGCAGCATAAATTGAAAATGTGACTCATCGATGAACTAAAAATATTGCAGGTTATTACTGGTTATCTGCTGGCAGGATCTGTTATTGGACCTGGGGGCTTCAGTTTTGTAACTGAAATGGTTCAGGTATGCTTATTCACCAGATCTTGAAAAAAAACTAAAAATTTTAGGGACTAAACTTCAGAAGTTGTTTGCTTATTGTGTTAATAACTTTATATCACGTGGAACATATAATACATGTGCGCGTTAAGCCTGTAATTTCATGATCTCATCACATCTAGCAAGTAGTGATATTGTGGGAGAAGCAATCTTTTGCTTGTTTTGCTCAAAAGTAAAAAGGGGAAAAAAAGGAGAAAAAGATAAGGAAGAAGTAATTGCTAAGTGTCATCTTTTGCATAATCCGTAATCATGGATACTCTGTTCTACTTGTGTTCCTCGTTCTTGTATCTCTGCAGAATCTCATGTGCTAAGTTGTATATTACGATGTGCTTCTGCAGGTTGAGACGGTAGCTCAATTTGGTGTGATTTTTCTCTTGTTTGCACTGGGCTTGGAATTCTCCACGGCGAAGGTCTAATTGAATTTTTTGGCTGAATTTTCATATTCTGTAGGGACTAGAAGTTTCCAGATAACCATGTTAAAAGTTCATCTGTAATTATGTTTGCAGCTTCGAGTTGTCCGGGCAGTTGCTATTCTAGGAGGCGTTCTCCAGATTTTCCTTTTCATGTTCATGTGTGGAGTAACAGCTTCAGTATGTCTATGCTTATTCTAATAATTTCTGTGTTATGTTTGAGCTTTACATTGGCAGTTTCTGCAATGGTGGTCCATGAATTTGATAATTATTGCACTGTTGTCTTCTGTTGATTAACTACTTAAGAATTAATTTCAATCCTATTTGTTTGGCCTCTATGGGTTGGAATACTAGATTGTTTGCAGTTTTTGCACTTTGGGCATTGAATCTCTCAAAGTAAACTAGTATCATAACGTTCTCTATGTTTAAGGTCACAACACGTTTAATGTTCAGAGGCTATAAATAAAAGATACAATCAACCAAAGTTAAGAGGAAAATTTGAAAATAAGCTTTCTTGACGATGGTGTGGTTAATTTGAATTAAAAACTTTTGATCTGTTAACGTACTTCCAAATTAGATGTACAGAGAAGGTTTAGCTGTTTCTGATGTTGTTAAATTAGACAAATATTAATCTCCATAGAGATATTGGTGTATGGGTAAACAAATATCATGGATGAAGCAAATGTGGTTTTGAGTTTATGGTTTTCCTTATTCCCCTTGCTCAGATAAAACTATGCTATGGCTGAATTTACATGAACCTCAACATATATAATCTAGAAAGTGCTGATGGGGAAACAAGGTTACTTGAGTGTTTGTGGACACCAAAATTTCTACACACACACACACACACACACACACACACACATATATATATAGTCATCATTCTGATTCTGGAAATAATAAAGCCCCAAACTTTTCATTTCTCTCCCTTATACGCATGTGACTGCATGCATCTTCTCCAGTTGATTTTCATTCTCATTATGGGGGTTTCTACTGAAGCTGGTGTACTTTTTTTTGCAGTTATGTGGTGGCAAAATTTCTGAAGGTGTTTTCGTTGGTTTGTTCTTGTCCATGTCGTCAACAGCAGTGGTATGTCTTGTTTACTACATGTCTTTCTAGGTCTGCTCTGTTGAGTAGAAATTATGGCATGTTGAACTTGCGGTCTTCATCTTCTGTACCTTGTTTTCCATGGCACCATTCCAACTCTTAACGAGCGAAGGCTATTTTGCTGGAGTAGTTCTGTGTTTCAGGCTATGCACCCTCAGTTCAGTAGAAGTTATTGTTATCAAAATTATGGTTCTTAGAAAGAAGAGATTCGGTTGATATTAACCAATATTTGTAAAAGTTCAAACATTTATTTTTATCAAGCTGATAAGTGATCTTAGTTGTTAGAAATAGTACCTTCTCATTTCCATCCTCGACTAGAAGCAAATATACTGTTGTCCTTGGCAGCATGAAACTTTGCAATTTGTTTACAGAACATGTTCATAAATATAATTTTTTCTTCAATATCTTCTTTTTCAGTCTATATCTTGCATATCGCCTGATTTGTTAGTCATAATTCTGAAGCCATTTTATATAATAATTACCTTAGGTTCTGAAGTTCTTGATGGAAAGAAATAGCGTCAATGCCCTGCATGGTCAGGTCACTGTTGGTACTCTTATTTTGCAGGTATGTATTTTCATTGAACCGGCATCTGTCCTTTTCCATATGAGAAAAGATCTGGTCTACTAATTATATGCATATGGAAATAAGCCAGGGTTAGGACAATGAGATATTTCAGTTCAATCATAGCCCTTGAAGTGTTTCGTCATGCAACCTTGTGTTTCTAATTCTTTATCTTTTTGTTTATGCTAGGATTGTACTGTGGGTTTACTTTTTGCCTTCTTACCAGTCCTTGGTGGTAGTTCTGGTATACTTCAAGGAGTTATATCCATGACAAAATCGTAAGTTCTCCAACTACTTGTTTGATATCTATTCTAAAGCAATCTATGACTTGGTGATCACTTAAATGGGTAGCGTGGGGGTTCAATCTTGGCAACCATAAAATGACAAGGCGTCAAGATATTGAAGTAGTCTTCCTATTGGAAATGGAGACGTGTATCTAAAAAAAGCTGTTCCGTTTTCCTGCTGAAGACCAAAAGTATTGAAGACCAGAATCCGGTATTCCCATAAATTTTTCACATTCTTGTGCACCTGTTTCCTTGTCATATACAACAGGATATGATTGAGACATCTAATATACCCTATTAATGTTACTGAGGAAGTATTTTGATGGTGCAACCAAACAAAATATTTGCTGGTTACCTGTACAATTTCCCTTAAAGCTCCAATAAATAGGTTGAGGGCTTATAAACTTTATTGATTATTCAGTCTCAGTAGATCCACCTGTGCCAAGTCTGGCTAACTGCTACTTCTTTTCGTGTTCGACTCTTTAAAGAAACACCAGCAAGCTCTATCACCGCCATGGTCCCCCAATTCCTTCAGCTGATCCAGCAGCAACCTTCATTGTCCCACTTGCCTCACTATGCAGCATTCAATGTTGAAATTCAGCATCTGGCACTATTACCTGCTTTCATTACCTCCTGCCACTGTTTGCTATTTATTCCTGCGTGCATCATGACTCTGCAGCTGTTTCTTTCACATGTATTACTATGTCACACCTCCTTTTGACACTGTCATCACCTTTCTTGCCTTTCTGTCTCTGCATTCTGTACAGACAGACTCCATATTCTCAGATTTGTTTTGATAGCATTGGGTATGTTCGACTAATTCCATGGGCCCTGAAGTTAACTGCTAAGGACTCCAGTGGCCCTAAGGGGACTCGTACTAGGGACCTCTGGAATTGATCTCAGAGCTCTTACCAGTTAAGCTATCCCCTCAGGGTTCTCCATATTCTCAGATATCACTTCCTTCACAACTTATTGCCCTGAGACAGTCTTGGATTCACTTGTAGAATTTTCCGCATTTTTTTTTTGAAAGATTGAGAAGTGTTCCCAGCTATCGCTAGTGTATTTGGTAAAGTTTGAAACAATAGAATGAGTAAGGTGACTAATGCAAGCTGAAGGAAATTTTCAATTGCAGTTGGTTGATGGGATGATAATTTTGGCGGTTTATTGTTTGTTGTTTTTCTTGCTTTTTTTAGGGTGGGTAGGAGAAGGGGGAAGGGCCGGAGGGGAGGGAGTGATGGTGTTGTGGTGATGTCGACCTAGGGCACTCTCTGGTTTCTGGAGTCAGTGACTCAGTGCCTCAGTGGTGGATGTTGGTCTTGATTATGGACTCGTTGCATTAATGTGATAGTGATGGGGTGTGGAGCTAACACTAGACCTTGAGCTATGCTTGTTTTGGTTGTCGTTGATGAATATTTCTCCTCTTGTAGGAACTAATTTAGCACTGTCTTGTGTAATGGACCTTGTTCTTGAATAATATCTCACCTAGCACTTAAATTATTAGGGGGAACTGTGCACAAATAGAGGACCCAATAGTATTATTGCTGTATGGCACTGGGTTAGAAGCTATGTGTGTCTTTAAGATTGGTCCTTGTGGTGTGTTTATTTGCAATATGGGAGTAATGATGGTAATGTTAAAAAGTTGCAGTGTAGGATATCCAAACCAACTGAACCCGAAAGGTTTTATCATTTGCCTAATGCCTAGTAGACTTCTCCTTCATTTAAATCCATTTGATGTTAAGGCTTGTTTGGTTGTTTATACAAGGGAAAGGGAAAGGAATTAAGAATGGGAGACAAGGGGCAAGTAAAGGAGTATTTTGTGGTTCAAACTAGGAAGATAATCAAATGAGTTAATAGAAAGGACTATTTTGTTGGTTCAAACTATAAAGGAAAAGCGGTAAAGGGGTAGGCTTGTGTTCTTATCCAAACACCCAAGAAGGAAACCAAGGTTCTCCATTCTTTTTCCCTTATATTAAGACCTTAAAACTAACAGGCTGTTAGTGTGGATTGCAAGTTTTTTTTAGGGCAAGTCAAGTCGCTATGTCTTTTTTTGTAATGTTTTTGAAATTATGGATCTTTTTCAGGTTTGTCACTTTGATCACCTTTTTGGCTATCTTGTCAATATTGACTCGTACTGTTGTACCATGGTTTCTTAAGCTGATGATAAGCCTCTCTTCACATGTAAGGAACCTAGCACCTGTGACCAACGTTCTTTCTAACATTATCTTTTGGTGCTTTAACCTTCATTTTGACTATATTCTTATTTCTGCAGACAAATGAACTGTACCAACTGGCGTCAGTGGCGTTCTGCTTGCTTGTTGCTTGGGTTAGTCACTATTTGAATTGTTAGTTTTGTATGTTTGGTCTTGCAATCTTTGTAATTCATCTGTTTTTCAAATTGCTCCAGTCTGTTCATTGTTCTGTTGTTGGAACTTTTAACTGTGGAAGAAATCTGTACATGTACCCTGATGATGGGTGTTTTTATGTAGAATAGGAAGGGCAAAGAAGATTGAAGAAGACTATGTATCTTTTTTTTTTTTTTTNAAGGAAGAATGAGGAAGGTCTCGTGTGAGTAGGAGAGAGTCTGCTAAGATAAGAAATTGGGTGGACGTTTCGTTTCATATAATGTCCAGCATGTACCACAACAAGAGTTTATATAAAGGCAGAATGCTTGGGTCTAAACATAACAAAACCTTGAAAGTTTTAACCACTGATGCTATGAAGCAATTTATATTAAACCAGTGATATAAGACATTAGTTTTTCTCTAAAAATAAAGAGATATTAAACAATAATATTCTTACGTAAGAGAGATTTTCCCAACTTATGGATTTGGGGCTCTACATGGTTCTACTCAGAATGACATACAGATTCTCCCAAAATTTTAACACTGTTTGTCTCGACTGATTTGTTGTATTTTGGTTATCACCTTCGTCAACAATTGCTGAGTCATTGCCATTGCATAGTGATTGAAGCCCCACCTTCCAACATAGCTTCTTCTGTCTATTATTAGTTCATCACGACCACTGCCAGATCTCAATGACCGGCAGTCCCCTCTTACTGCCTTCTTTGTCACTATCCTGCATTCTGAAGCCGAGTTGTGACTCTGTGTCACTGAAACCCTATCTCCATAATGGATCCTCAATCATGAATCTGTATTCCTCTATGCATCACTTATTTCCTGTTTGAGGCTATCTTGTATCGCATAATCAACTATAAATGTTTAGATTTTTCTTTACAATTGAAGAATATAATGCCGCTCGGAAGTTTAGATTTAAAGAGTTGGAGGAGCAAAGGTAGAACAATAGAAGCATGTTAGAGGAGGAAGTAGAAGAGTTTGGGAAACTAGTTGATGAGCTTGATGAATGAGTATGAGGTTTCTTGAGAATCTGGCGAATCTGGTTCCAAGCCGTGATTGCTCTCGGGTCACTGGTACTTGTGGGATTCTTTTCTGCTCAAATACTCCACCATTGGTTAGAATCACACATTGTTAGATTATTTGGTTAGGGTTGCAAAAATGCCTTTATTATGGGCAGATGTGATCAATTTGTCACTGCGTTAAAGCCCTTTCCCTCCTCTGTTAGACATTGGTAACAATTTCAATTTCTGCAATAGGTGTAACAGTTTTCTGTCTAACCTCAGCATGCGAGTCATGAGTGGAGTCTCCAGTAAAGGGTGGAGAGAAAAGTTGAAAATTAGTAACAATTAGCATTTCAATACCTACTCATGTAAAACCGCAAAACATAGGAAATTGATGGAGGAAACTTGGAATAGTTAGTTGTGTGAGTAGGAGAAAATCTGCCGGCCAAACAAAGAAGATTTGTCATAGTTATTGGAAAAGTAATCACAATCATGATACGTACATAAGAGTACTGTAAAGCTAACATTGAATAGTAAGTAATAAGACGCTTCACAACATTGAATACTTCTTTTCCTGATTCTTTAGCGTAGTATAATTTGTGGACTAATCGTGATGCATACATAAGAGTCAATTGTTGACTTGTCAATAAGCCCGTGCATCATTCTTGAGCCTGAGCGCATGATGTTAATTTTTTTTTGGTTTGTACTCTACTTTTGTGTATGGGTGACACCCCCTTGGTGTCCTTTCACTATTATTACATAGATTAAAATAAACCCAATTAGGTGGTTATCATTTAGTGTAAGGGATGGGATGTAACATGTCAAGTCAATCCAGTTTTTGAAGGAACTTTTTATAGGGGTTTAACTGTAGATTATTCTAGTCAAGTTAAATTTGCTGTTCCATGCTTTGCAAGTTTGGCAAATTGAGCGCATAAGCACCTTACTAGGTGATCTGAAGGTGCTGTCTGGTGTGGATTGGTATTGGATAACTTGATTTACTAAACAAGTATCTCCTTTGTTTACTTTATTTCGGAGCTATGTGGATGGTTTGTTGCTTGCTGTATGAATGAGAATTTAACACGTGGGATGTGTCATCTCAGTGTAGTGATAAGCTGGGTCTTAGCCTTGAACTTGGGTCCTTTGCTGCTGGAGTTATGATATCAACTACTGATCTTGCTCAGCATACGCTTGAACAGGTATGCATTTTTGCTTATTTACTATTTACCTTTTTAGGACTCTTTTTGTACATTAGAATTTTGTGTGTTTTCTTGTTCCTTTCTCTACGTCAACTTACCTCATTGAGCATTTGTTTATCTTGCTCTATGATAGTATGATTTTTGTAGTTTTGTGCTTGCATTTCAATTTCTTTTAGGCTAGAAAGTAGTGGAAGAGTATAGAACAAATACTTGTTTGTCACAGCTGGGATTAATTATTAATTCATTGGTATGGTCACGAAGGGTATATCAGTGGTTATGCGACAGCCTTATTAGACGAGTCGGAACGGGGAATTCCCACATGCTTTACCCGAGCTGAGGATGTTTTCTCAGATGAGGATGATAGCTCCTACTTTGAGGATATGCTCAGCAGAGGTAAAGTTCTTCTTTTAGAGGAATTAAGAGGTATTTCGAGGGAGGTATGTGGTTCACATGTGTCTGAAACACCGACTGTGGACTTGCAAGAAGTTTCTATTTTTAACGAGGACAAGGCAGGTTATTCTGTGAAGTCAGGTGGGGCTAGATTGCTGAATCACCAGAAAGGGGTTATGCCCCCACAACAGTCTCCCGTGCAGCTTGAGGCGAAGGGTGATGCTTGTTATCCTGGCGATAGGTTACTTCCAACCCCATCAGTGCTCGGTTTCAAGCTTTGCAATGATGAGGCGGACGAGCATGGTAATGCCCTTGTTCAGGCTTTGGTGATTGAGTTGGGGTTCAGACGTGTATCCCAGGAAGTAGAAGGGTAACTGTGAGTTAGAATGGTTAAAGTCCAGTATTAATTATGATGGTCGTAGTAACAGATAGAAGTTATTGTATACATTTATTTGGGCTAGGTGGCGGGTTTTGGTATTGGACGGTTTCCTTGTAGAGAATGGCATATTCTCATCCTATGTAATTCTTCTTTCCTTCCTAATAAAATCTTTTATTTTTTTGTTTTTTAAAATCAAATATACTTCTATTCCTGCAACGCAATAGCCGAAAATGAAATGGTTCTTTACTAGTAGGAAAGTGATACACAAGCATACACTAAAATGAGTCTGTACAGATGCCAAGAAGACTTCCTAGCTCCTGATCCACTACAAAATTTAAGCTCTGATCTCTTATGAAAAGTAATATTCTCTTTCGGATGATATGCACCAAACATTAGCAGAAGCATCTCTCTTGTGGAAATTCTCTTATGAAATGACATGTTTAGACTGAATGCTCTGAATTGTAGCTTGAAAATCCAATTTTCTACCGATGCCTGGTTGCCGCACTTGTGAGCCATACTTGCCTATGGAAGTTCATTTCTTAGGTGTTTCTTTTTTTTTCTTCTCTCTCTCTCTCTCTCTCTCTCTCTCTCTCTCTTTTTGTCCCTTTCCCCTTTTGTCAAATACAATTTCGTAAGTAATGTTCAGGTCAGATCTTGAAGATATCTGGAAATAAAATAACCCTTTCTCTCCTTTAGATCCTCAGCTCTACCTTCGCCCTCTATGGTGCTTTCCTTTCTGCTATCTGCACGAGTGAGGGGACTTTTTGGATATTTGCTTACGTAGACATTATCATGAGTGACGTAGACATTATCATGAGTGGGAACTAGAGGATCCACTTTGATTAATCTTCTTACCATAGTTGATGGGTCTCAGGTATGGAATGGGGATCCATCACGAGTTTTTCCTTGCAGATATTTCCTTCAAAACTTAGCTTATTCCCACACTACCTACCTATTTGTGGTACAACTTTATTTGGAAGTCAGAGTTGCTGGTGTGGGCTTTTGTGTGGACTTTGGTACAAGGTAGAGGAGACACTAAAAGGGACCTGGTTCGACCATCTCTGAAGACTTTTGTGTCCTTTGTCGAGGGATCAGTGGGATTTATTTGGAGTTCTATATTCCTAGGTGGCACAATCCATATGCATATATTCATTTGGTACTGATGTGGAGCAATGGGTGTGCCCTGCCACAATTACTGATAATTTGCAGGCAAGGAATGTTGCTGGGAAGGAGCAAGGAGAAGAAGCTGTGGTTTAATGTGGTGAGCGATTTTCTGGTTAGAGAGGAATTCTCATGTCTTCTGTTGAAGCTGTTATCCACCAGATTATGACCTTGTTTAGCAAGCAGTTTCTTTTCATTAACTTGTTTCCTTTTCAGATTGTTTGACCTTACAACAATCCAATCACTCATAAAAGCTTTTTAGGCTAGTAGTAGTAGTTGGCATTGTCCATTGGTAATGTTGAAATTCTAGTTCTTGTATTCTGTAGCCAATACAGCTAACATGTGTAAGCAGCTATATGACAACAGTGTACTGCATTCAATTGACATTAATGTGTTACTTCCATATTTTTCTATGTGAAGTATTGGTGGAATGTTTCATTTATTATCTTTCTCAATATTTCTGGAGCAAATTCCTTTGTATTTCTCTTGCATCATTATCCAGAGTGCTTGAACCCATTCGCCAAGTTATTTATTTATTACATTATGAACACTTTTGCAGATTGAGCCCATACGCAACTTCTTTGCTGCTCTTTTTCTCGCCAGCATCGGGATGCTTATTCATGTTCATTTTCTCTGGAATCATGTTGATATATTACTGGCAGCTGTTATATTGGTCATCATAATAAAAACTATTGTGGTGGCTTCAGTTGTCAAGGCATTTGGTTACAACAACAAGACATCACTTCTTGTGAGACTTCTTTTTTTGCTGTGTAATTCTGTATATACATGGTTAAGTTGACTGATGTGAGTGACAACAGGTTGGAATGTCCTTGGCACAAATTGGAGAATTTGCTTTTGTTCTTCTTAGCCGTGCTTCTAATTTGCATCTGGTTGAGGTAGTGCATCATTTCCCTTATTTCTTTGGACATTTTGATTGAATGTGTTGCTTTTATTGCTACAAAATTACTATGTGGATTGCTCAGTTCTTCTGTATTCAAGGCCATGCTATTATTAGGACTCCTTGGTCTCCTTAGGAGTGGCTAATGCAAGGGCTAATGATCTCCAGTTCCTGATTTCTTAGCCCAGGCCTCTCCTAATTCCTTCCCTTTTCTTGGACGATATAATGAGGATGATTCTCTTTTTGCAGGGAAAAGTATACTTATTACTGCTTGGCACAACAGCGCTCAGTTTGGTAAGTTGGATTCGCTAAACATTGCTAAACTGAATTTACCAAATTTATGAACGCTAAAATGCAGGACAGTTAATTTATTTATTTTTCCTAAGATTGAGTCTTTTTGTGACTAGCATTGTGCTTTTAGATTTATCTTCTGTCATACCCTCACATCCTCTTTCATTTTTGTTCTCTTGACATATGTGATGAGTATTGTATTTTCACTGTATGCCAAATCCACTTGTTAGGGTCTTAGGGATATATAATACATTGGGTCGCAAATGTATGAACATGCGTGTTTTTTTTTTTTAATTTTTTTTTTAGGTGGTTGCTTAGTACAGTGTTATGATCTTACTTTGCTTGCCTTTACTTTATGAACTGTTTTCAGAAGTCAGTTGGGGTGAAAAATGCCTTTTAAACTTACGCGCCAGTTTTGATATACAACTCGCCTTCAGTTTTCAGTTACTGGAATTGCTTCATTTAAATTGTTTAACTTGCTTAAATTTAAATGACTTCAGCAACATACCCCCATCCCTTTCCCCACCTCCAAAAAAAAAAAAAAAAAAATANTTAAGTAAACATCTTGCAGCTCCAACCATTATTATCTTCACTTATTATTATTATTTTTCTGTTTTCCCTTTCTTCCTTGTACTAGTGTGGTGTATACTTGGATGTAATGATGTTTAGAATGCAATAATCATTAGGGTTTTTATTGACCACTATCTTATATATAGGGTAGTTGGCAACTAGATACCTTTTAGAACTTTTTTTGTTCAACACTACCTTATAAGACCTTTTTTTTGCCATAGAAATACCTTTGGCCGGATTCCGGTGGATTTTTAATTTTTTTGACCATTTTTCCCTCACGTGATATGCACATGGTCACTTAACCTGATGTTATTTTTTTTTTTTCTTTTAGGAATTTGGGAATTTGATCTTCATTTTTGTGTAATTTGAGTTGAGGAGGGGGGAAATCAAAAAG
>BSSO01006198.1:0-12226 GCA_030267885.1 Mesembryanthemum crystallinum
GCCTCATGTATGAGGCCGCCTCATACAAGTTTTTGTGAGAAAAGTTTAAGGTACTTTGATACTTTCAAGGGAATTATTTACCAAAAAAAAAAGGAGTGTCACCTTCTTTTGTGAACGGACTAAATCGAAATGTGTCATCTTAAATAGTGAACAGAGGGAGCATAAGTTATTGTTGGCCATGCTGGGTCATTATTCATTCCTTTTCTTTTGTCCCTCTTGTGTGTGTGTTTGGTGTGCATCTCTAGACTTATTCTAACTACTCCCTCCGTTCCTTAAAAATTATACTATTTTCCTTATTTAGATGTTTCACAAAAACACTATCATATCTTTTTTGGGTAAAAAATTTGGGGTGATAACCACTAATGTGGTGGGCAAAAGAAGAAAGCACATGCAAAAATCAGCTTGTATTGGTTGTTGTGTAAAAAGTAAATGGTAGAATTTTTTAGAAACGGATGGAGTATTGAATAAGACAACAAATATGACACTAATATAAGATGTTTGTAACATTGTGACATTGTTGCATCCAATGGTGATGAATGAAAAGGCTATCTAGCTAGTAACTACCTTTCGTTTTACATGATTAGGATATTATTAATTTTCTGATGATTGATTGATGAAAATTCTATCACGGATATGTTTTAAAAGTAGCTTGTGACATCGCAAATTTGTCCCACCTAACATTTTTGAAAATAAAGTTTTAGAGAGTTAGGTCAGGCCCAAACCTCTCTTGTCCAAAAGAGCTTAGTTTTTTTTTTTTTTTTTTTAGATTAGGCAAGAATAACCCAGGATAGACCGCTATGGGTCTAGCCTATACCATCCCTGGCTAATAACTTAGCTATAGTCTGGTCAACCGTAGTTGACCACAGGAGGAGCATTGGAATGGAATGGCCTAAATTGGCCATAAAGTCTGCTACCGCATTGCCTTCTCGAAAACAGTGCGAGATTTCGACGATGTTAAAAAAGGAAAGATCTTGTTTAGTATTTATAATAGTGTTTTCTATTTCCCAAGGAATATGCCATTCCCTACGGATAGCTTTGATAATCGACAGATTATCCCCTTCCAATGCTATGTTTTTAAATTTAAACGTTTTGCTTCCCTTACTCCTTCTCGCATCCCTATTGCTTCAGCCACTAAAATGGAAGCCGTGCCACAAGGTGTGACCAGCCGATATCATTTCTCCACTAGAGTTCCTTATGATAAAGCCAGATGCTGCTTTACCATTATCTAACTTAGAGCCATCAAAATTAATTTTTACAAAATCACTCGGTGGAGGAATCCACGAGAATTCCCGTCGATGAGGTTTTGTTTTAGTTCTATTTCTAGTAATCCCTGACGCTAGATTGGCATCCTAATTTTGGCTAAGAGCTTGCCATTCCACGTAACTATGTCTAATAGAAAGAGCTATTTTATAAGGGGTTGTTTGCAAGTCATCAAATTCAATCTTATTTCTGGTAAACCAGAAGAGCCACCAGGCATGAATGAGCAGGATAAAATCCCACTTATCAAGCTTTTTTCCTAAAAAAATTTAGGGTGTCTACAAAGTTTAAAGAGGGGGGGCAGTTTAAATCTATGTCCTTCCTAGTTAGTTGAAGGACAAAGTCCCATATCCGGAGAAAAAAAGGGCAATGAAGGAAGAGATGGAAATGATCTTCAGAATGATAGTTACAAAATACACAATTTTGTGGTACGAAAACATGGCTTCGCTGCAGTCTAGACTTGGTGGGAAGTCCATCAAGACAAAGCTTCCAAAGGAAAACTTTTATCTTGTTATGGATACTGAGTGTCCATATCCAACTAAAAGCACATTTCTGTTGAAATTTATGTTGAATACCTTGTGCTAGCCAAGTCGCCGATTTTGTAGAGAAAACACCCGAAGTGGAAAAACCCCAATACATTTTGTCACTAATAAGGTTGTATGGTATCGGGATTCCTAAAATGGCCTGAACCATCTCATCTGGAAGCACCCTTGATAGTAGTGTGACATCCCAAGCTCCAGTAGTCTCAAAAAACATATTAATTGGGATATGCTGGTCAAATAGAGGGTCTGAAGAATAGTTGTCAAAGAAAAGATCGTAAAGTGGTTCCATGGATACCCATCTATCCATCCAGAAGTTAATGGATTGGCCATTCCCCACCTGCCACCTGAGGCCTTTGCGGAACAAATCACAATTGACTATCATATTGTTCCATTGCCATGATCCTCGTTTTTTTAAAGTAGGGAGGGATAATAAATCCTGTCCTTTAAGATATTTCTGAGTAACTAGTTTAACCCATAAATTGTGGGGTTCAGAGAAAATACGCCAAAGGAGCTTCATTTGCATGGCCTTATTAACTGCTTCTGCTCGGCGGATCCCCAAACCTCCTTGACTTTTTGGTTGACAAATCTTTTCCCAACTAATTAAATTGGGAGATTTACTGTCACTAGACTTGTTCCATAGGAAATTTCGATTGATTTTATCCAGAGTATTCAGAGTTGATTGGGGAAGTGAAAAACTTTGCATGGTATAGACAGGAGTGGCTGACAGATTAGCTTGAATGAGGGTAACTCTACCTGCTTGAGAAAGTGAATTAGCCTTCCACTTTGATAAATGCTTAGAAGTTCGGGTAATGACATCTGAAAAGGTATCTTTATTGACTCTAGTGCTTATAAGTGGGCAACCCAAATATTTGTCCAAAGAGCAAGAATGGGCCATCTCTAAAGTACTTTGAAAAGAGAAAATAGATCTTCGATCAATGTTAGGGGTGCATTGGAATGCTGATTTAACAAAATTCACTTTTTGGCCCGACATTCTACAATAATCATCCAAAATCGTCTTTATGGTGACACAGCTAGAATGTGTTGCATGCGCAAAAATCATTGTATCGTCAGCAAATGTTAGAAAAGGAAGTTTGTCTACCCCATGACAAATCTTGATTCCAATACTTTTTGAAGAGATATTACACTCTCTCTGCAATCGTCTAGCCAGTACTTCCGCACATATGAGAAAAAGGTAAGGGGAGAGAGGATCTCCCTATCGAAGACCTCGAGTTGCTGAAAAGGTGAGTCATGGGGAATTATTAACTAAAACTGAGAAGGTAGGAGTAGTAATACACTGAAGTATCCAATGAATCCACTGTTCACTAAATCCAAATTTTCTCATAACTTCTTCCACAAATTTCCAGTCTAGCCTATCGTAGGCTTGGCATATCTAGTTTAATTGCTAGCCATCCACTCCTTCCCTTCTTACCACGGAAAGAGTGAAAGACTTCGTGTGCCATTAGAACATTATCTTGAATACATCTATCAGTAATAAAAGCTCCTTGTAACGGATGAATAAGTTTTGTCATAACTGTTTTCAACCTAGTAGTCAAAATTTTAGAAATTATCTTATAAATAGACGAACATAGACTAATGGGTCTAAAGTGATTAACTGTAGAGGGATCATTAATTTTAGGGATGAAGGCTACAAAAGTTTGATTAATTTCTTTTAGCAATCGTCTTGAATGAAAGAAAGCTTGTACTGCTCGATAAACAAAAGGCCCTATTATATGCCAATATGTTTGAAAAAATACTGCTGGAAAGCCGTCCGGGCCTGTTGACTTATTGGGTGCTAGGGAAAAAGTTGTTGTTTTTATTTCTCTATCCGAAATAGGGCTTGAAAGACAGTCATTGTCCTCATTAGAGATTTCTATTGTTAAGTCTTGCAGGTCGTGATCAATGTTTAACACACAATTTTGGTCTCAAGAAAACCTAATTTTGAACTCCTTTGTGATTTCATGGACAATATCTGGAGAATCAACATAATGAATTCCATCTGAGCCTTTAAAAAGAGATATTTTCTTTCTATTTAATCTAATAGTTGCTCGTATTTGGAAATA
Source organism: Mesembryanthemum crystallinum (assembly GCA_030267885.1). Lineage (NCBI taxonomy): Eukaryota > Viridiplantae > Streptophyta > Magnoliopsida > Caryophyllales > Aizoaceae > Mesembryanthemum > Mesembryanthemum crystallinum. The sequence continues at coordinate 3,860 of BSSO01006198.1, forward strand.
AGACTCCTAGGAGTAGGTTCTTCTCCCTCGCCCTTTGACACCAATAGTTTTTATTAAAACTTATCAAACTGGCCTTTTTAACAGCAAGCCTGTTTTGTTTACAAGTGAGAGAATTATTAGTGGGGTCTGTACATATGAGTGATTGAATAGAGATTAATTCTTCTTCAACCTGTTTGAGCTGGCGTTGGACATTACCAATAGTGGTTTTGGCCCAACTTCGAGACCTGACTTTAAGAGCTTTGCATTTTGATATAAATTGATACATCCTGGAACCCTTTACATGTGCTCGCCATGTGTTTCTCACTACCTGTTCATAGCCCTCATGCTGTATCCAAGCTGATTCAAATCTAAAAGGTGTTATACCACCAGAATTTTTACAACCTAAATGCAAAATAATTGGGCAATGGTCTGATGTAGAAAAATCATGGTGAGATACAAAAGATGAAATACACAAGTGAAAAAGAGCTGATGAGATAAGGACTCTATCTAGTCTCTCCCACACGTTGTTGTCACCACTTTTTTTCTTTCTCTAAGTAAATTGGTTGCCTTGCACAGGTAGCTCGAGCAGGTTGTGATCAAATTTGAAGGAGGCAAGTCTCTCAAAACGAGCCAGAGATGGTGGTGGACCACCCTGCTTATCCTCAGGTCCTCTTATTTCATTGTGGTCACCTATTATTGCATAAGGCAACTTGAATGAAACAATATAATCTGAAAGAGCATTCCAAAACAATTGTTTACAGTGAGCTTGAGGAGGAGCATAGCAAAATACTAACATGAACTGAATAGGAGGATCGGCAAAGTTTGAAATACACACTGAAATAAATCTTTCATGCTTAAAACATACAACAACATTTACTTTGTTATTGTCCCATAGAAGCCATATTCCCCCAGCATACCCTACACAAGGGAGGAAATCAAGGCTATTGAAACCAAAATTACTTGAAACTAACTGAGATGGGGCTGATTGTACTTTAGTTTCTGCTATAGCAATCAGACTTACATGATGATTTTTGCAGAACAACTTAATTTCTTTCCCCAAAAACTTTTTCCCTGCCCCCTTACATTCCAAAAAGCAATGTTATTCATAATCAACTAGATAAAACATAGCAAAAAAGTTCTAAACAGATCAACTCGGATCAAGTCTTTGCCCTCTTCAGGGAGGTGGTAGCAGTGTCTTCATCAGCATCCCCAACTGCCCTCCTCTTAGAACCTTCAGACAGAGAGTAAGAGGACAAAGGGTGATGTGCTATATCAATTCCAGTGATCATTTTCAACACTGAACTAGTGGAGTTTAGAGATTGAAAAGATGAAGCAGGCTCATAGAGCTCCTCATTCTGCAAGGCAGGATCCTTAAAAGAAACCATTGCTTTACTAGAGGTGGCATTGGGGGGAAAAGGCAGATCCCCTATGCCTCCATCTAACCCCGCAAAGGAGTTGGACAGGTCCAAATCTGCAGGATAAATAGCATGCAAAGCTAGAGAGTTTGATCCAGCCTTTACACCTTCATCCCCTTCTTTAGCTAGAATAGCTAGATCTTTTGAGCATCCTAAAACAGGAGGGCAATTAGGAACTATGAACACTTATAAATCCTCATCATAAGAGGCTAGCTTACCTACTACAGGATTCCTTTGAGATTTAGGAATCTCCTTGTTACTCACTAAAGAGCTTGCAACAATTCCTTTCCCTTTATTGGATCTCAGAGAATTACCTATTGATTCTATTGGTACAGGAGGGGGAGTACCAGCAAAAGCAACAGTAACTTTCTTTGATCTAGTGTTGCGTTTCTTAAGAAGAGCCTGAACCCCTGCAAGTGGTCTGGAATCTTTCAGTTGTTGACCAGATATAAGAGCAGACTCCATTAAAATTGGACTGCTAATCACAGGGGAGTGTTCGACAGTGACCTCACTGTCCACCAGGACAGGAGTTGGAGCAAACTTAGCTGCCTCTGAAATATCAGTAAAAGGTGGAGCTGAAGACTGGCCAGCCTCAGGAGAAACTTTGCTATGAGAAGATTCTTTCAAATTTTGCTTTGTGTATTTTTTCTTTGGAGGTAAAATAGTTTTTGGTTTTGCTTTTGGAGTCACTTTTGTCTATTTAGCAGCTTTCTCGGCCATGGAATCATTGTGAACTTTCTCCTTAGCTTTTTGAAGATTTCTTTCAAGATTGGCTTTAAAAAAGGGGTCATCCAATAACTCTACTGTGACTGGCTTTGTGGAATCAGACATAAAAGGAAAAATGTCAATAGAGTGACAAGAAGCCCCACAACAAGCACAACCAACACAGAAATTCTCATACCAAATAACATAATTTTCTAAACCATGTCTCCAAGGCACATCTGCAGAGGTTTTAAGAAACCCAGTGACATCATTATTAATACAAATTCTGGCAAATTTTAGTCCTTTTTTTGCTGAAGTAAAGTCTTCAAATTTGACAAAAGAGCCCAGGTTGTTATATTTTAAAAAAGCAATTACAGACGGTAAACTGAAAAGCTCAGTTGGGAATCTAGGGACCCTAATCCAAAAATCAGCAAATTTTATAGGTTCCTCAAAGGCTTTGAAGTTAGCCTTCCAAGGAATTAAGACTAAAAGGGCTCCCTAAACATGCCATGGCCTACCATTCCAAACAGCATCTTTATCTTCAGCTGAAGCAAATTTAAACATAGTCCACATATTACCCATATCCATTACTTCGAAAGGGGATTGAACAAATTCCCAATCCTTTTTTGTCTTAGCAAGTAAGGCTTTAGAATCTACTGCTATTCCAAAAGGTTTACCAAAGAAACAAGTAGCAGCATACAGTTGTGAATCCACCTGAACCTGAGGAATGTCGTCAAAGACAAATCCCTCAAGACAAATCCCTCAGGAAAAGGGTGTTCAAGAAATTCTAATTGGCTAGCATCCATAGGGGAATCAACACCAACATTAGGGATGGGGGGGACATTGGTAACCTCAGGGTGGTCTATAATGCTAGGGGTGGCAGACATTGGCTCAATTAGAGAGCCATTAACAACAGCTTGGACGAAATCCATGAGTAACAAAGACACCCAATAGTTAAAAAAGCTAAACACTGAGACAGAGCAGAAACTCAAACAAAAGAACTCAAAAGCAGACCATAAAACTGTGATATGCAGTAAACAGTTCATAACTGCAGTATATATAGTGCTAGAAAAATTAGAATACTGAGAAGGTAGACTGAAAAGAGGGAAGAAGGAAGCGTACCTGGGAGAGATGTGATGCCACATCACTCCAAATAGACACCCAGAAGAGCCTTCTGTTCCACCGCAAAAGAGAGGAAAAACCTTTCTCTGTAGCACCGGAGCCCGATAAAAGTCGCTGTACTCATGGTGGACAATAAATGCAAAGGCCACCCTAGCCCTTAGCCACCCATAGGGTTTCAGCGCTAAAGTGCTTTTTGAGAAGCCAGCACACCCCTTGATTATGCAATTTTGGCTCAGATCCTTGAGAAAAAAGAATCGTCGATCAATTGGGGAGAACACCTCATCATTTTGCTGACACAGAATGAATTGGGGTGTGCCAACACCACTTGCTTTGGCACCCAGAGAGCCAAATTGTTGTGTAAAGAAGCGTATCCCATCACTAATTTGGTTAAAAGATGCGCTAATTTGACTAAGGAAAACTGCAGAGAGTGGCTGTGAACTGAGAGAGGAGGGCGGTGTCTTAGGATTTGAGAGAGGGAAGGGGGCGGTGGAAAGAGAAACCCCCTTTTTTTTCCTCCGTCTTTTTTTAGCTTTTTTCTCTTCCTTCTCTCTAGCTTTCTCTCTCATCTTTGTATACTGATGTCCAAAAGAGCTTAGTAATCATTATGGAACTCTTATTGAGCAGTTGAGCTTCCTTCCTTTTTCATATTTTTGTATGGAAGAGTACTATGTACAGTACATTCTTACTTGTAAGTGTGAATAATTGCATGTTCATTTATCTATACTCAGAGGATCAACCTGGTATAGGTATAGGCGCACATATAGTTACAACAAAATGACGTAGAGTGAAAAAAATATTTTTGGAAATTTTATATGGCACCCATCTGTTTTACACTTTTCTACTATATAGTAGACGATATTTTTTCAAAAATTCTACATGGTATCCTTTTATTTTGACAAGATTTACATGGTGCCCTCCTCTTAACTATTTTGTATCTGTAAGGCTTCACTTCAAAAAAATTCATCTTATTTGGGTAAAGGAAAAAAAATGCAAAAAGTTAAGCTCACAATCATTGATGTAGTGGTGTAGTAGCTAACTATATTTGTATGCTAAACACATTTTCTCTTCTCTTTTAATATGAGACAAGTCACATATACACTAGTGATCGTTGGATTCAATGTAAGAAAACGATAATTCCCAAAAGTTGTATTTTTCTTGAAAATAACTTCTTTAACTTAATTGGGCAGACCTAAGTAAGTAACTTCCCTTATTATGTGAGAAGTTCAACTTATGTATTTATTGTCAACCAAACACTGAATAAATTCTACTACCAAATAAGTGTCTTTATTTTTTAGGCAAAATCACTCTAAATAATCTCAAGTTTCAACGATGTGTCAATAATGATCCCAAGATGAGAATTCCTACTAAATAATCCAAAGTTTGGCCTTATATGCCAATAATGCACCAAAACTTAACACCGTTAGTAATCCATTAAGTATGATATAAGTATATTTTTTTTAAAATTTAGTGTTTTGTAGTTTAAGAAATAAAAATATGGGTTTTTTCTATGAGGGGGAAATATGGGTAATTTAATTAGTAGGTTAAGTAATTGACTAAAAAAAATTAAATAAATAAATGTAAAGCAAGACAATGAAGAACTGAGTGCAGGACGTTTTCTAATGTTGATGGAAGTTTTTTTTTTTTTTGCGCCCCCCCGAAAAGTGGTGAGGCTTGTTTTAGCTGAAAGTCTGAAAGTATTAACCTACTGATTATCAACCAAGAAAATAAACCAAAATAATACTCCACTACAAAAGGAAAGTTTTGATAATAGATAATTTAGTAAGGATTTATCTCACACAAAAAGCTGATGTTGAAACTGATGTGAGTGCATAAATGAAGAAAGCCAGTGATGAAAAATTTAGAACGGGTATGTAAGATAGCAAAAACGACCAGAGGGAGAAAGTAAGGAGGAAGGAGGGAAAAAATGTGAGAGAAAAAGAAATCATTGTAATATTTTTACTTCTTAAATTACAAAATATTGAGTTTTGATTTTATTTTGGTGAAAAGCACACTTACTTGCACCTTTACTTAACGGATGACTAACGGTGTTAAGTTTCGGTGCATTATTAGCACACAAGGTCAAACTTTGGATTATTTATTAGGAATTCTCATATTGGGATTATTATTGGCACATCGTTGAAACTTGGGATTATTTAAAGTGATTTTGCCTATTTTTTATTGCTAACCAAATGACCACTTAACATGAGTTATTATCCTAAGGGCATCCACAATGGTAGTTTTAAGGGTCTTAAATTTTGAAATTTTTGAGAGTTTTAAGAGTTTTGAACCATTGTGATTGGTGGTTTAGTTCAAGATCTTAAATGGAGTCTTGAGATCCCAAGACTCTACTTAAGACTATCATGTGGGTCCCACATTTATAATTAATAAATCAATTGAAGAATAAATATGCTAAAATTGTTAATTTATTGCTGGGTCCTATATGAAATTGTAAAGACTGAAGAATCTTAAGAGTTTGAACCATTGTAGTGCAAATTATGAGAAGTCTTAAGTTGGGTCTTAGTGAGTAAAATGCTAATGCGGCGAGTCTTAAAAATCTTAAGAGTCTCTACCACTGTGGATGCCCTAAGTCAAGTTATCATAGATATCTTGAACAATTTTTTCCTAATATCCAATTTGTACATATGGCGCACTCTCATTGGCCTGGACAAATGTCTCCAAACTGCACCACGGTCCCTAGTCCCTACCATTGGACAACATTGCGATGGAGAAATCTACGAAGGAAGCACACTGCCAAGAATTTTAGTAGTGAGTACCCACATAGAATCTAAGTATCCAACTGTGCACCAAAATCAAATTGCGATGAAGATATTGATCCCTCAAGATAAGGGAGCTTATCACAAACAATTTTGTATAAGTAGACTCTGTTGGACCAACATATTAGCATCAAATAATTATCTTCTCCAAGTATAACATCTTGTAAATCTAACTTAACCCATATTCAAATTCTTTCATCATCCTACAATGGCTGCTTCTACAATGGCCCTTTCTTCACCCTCCTTCGCAGGAAAGGCCGTCAAGCTCGGCCCAACTGCCTCCGAGATTATCGGGGAAGGAAGAGTCACCATGAGAAAGACTACAGCCAAGTCCAAACCCGCCTCATCCGGAAGCCCATGGTACGGCCCAGACCGTGTTCAGTACTTGGGTCCATTTTCCGGAGAGGCCCCATCATACCTCACCGGTGAATTCCCTGGTGACTACGGTTGGGACACTGCTGGGCTCTCAGCTGATCCAGAAACATTCGCAAAGAACCGTGAGCTCGAGGTGATCCATTGCAGATGGGCCATGTTGGGTGCTTTGGGTTGTGTATTCCCAGAGCTTCTGGCCCGCAACGGTGTCAAGTTCGGTGAGGCTGTTTGGTTCAAGGCCGGAGCTCAAATCTTTAGCGAAGGCGGGCTTGACTACTTGGGTAACCCAAGTTTGGTTCATGCCCAAAGCATCCTCGCTATCTGGGCATGTCAAGTTATCTTGATGGGAGCTATTGAGGGTTACCGTGTTGCTGGTGGACCACTTGGTGAGGTGACTGACCCACTCTACCCAGGTGGTAGCTTTGACCCACTTGGCCTAGCTGATGACCCAGAGGCATTCGCCGAGCTAAAGGTGAAGGAGATCAAGAATGGTAGATTGGCTATGTTCTCAATGTTCGGGTTCTTTGTCCAGGCTATTGTGACCGGAAAGGGTCCATTGGAAAACCTTGCTGATCACCTTGCGGATCCAGTTAACAACAATGCTTGGGCCTTCGCCACCAACTTTGTTCCCGGCAAGTGAAACTAGCCGTGTTGGAAGGCGAATCATCAGTACACCAACAAATATGAACTTGTTTGACCTGAGAATTAATTGTTAGGTCCTTGATCTGGATATCATTGTACATTATTTGATGGATTTATGTAAATCACTGCATTTTACAAAGTATCTCTATTACCTAACGAGATAATCATTGAATTTTCATGCTCATGAGAAATAATCTCATCGTTTGATAGAAATACACTACTGCAACTGCTACATAGAGGGAGTTCTTATTTACTATTACAAGTTGGATGAGCTAACTAAAACTATTCTGTTTTTTAACCAAAAAAAATTAAAAAAGAAATACTTTTAAAAACCGGAGTAACACTCCTGTGCAACAGTCTAACCAAATTATACCTCCCACCTAGCACCCACCATACATCTCCTCAGTTTTTATTTTGAAAGATAATTAGCACGTGCCTCATTACTCAATAGTGACACATAATGGTGGACCTCGCATGTAGTCGTACATAAGATAAAACTTTTTTTTTTTTTTTGAAGGGAGATAAAACTTATTTCATACATATGTTTAACAACAAAAATAAATATTAATCATTTTTTTTTTATTAAAACAAATATTAATCATTTATCTGCACTCTTATGTATGTCTAATTAGGTGCCTCATTACTCAATAGTAACAAATATGATTGTGTATTTTTGATGTTTAATACATGTTGATTTCCTCGTTATGTTGGAAACTCAAACACTCCATAATTTTTGAAAGCATACCCCTAATCTTTTTACCTATACTATTTTAAAGTCATCATTTAACATGTCTTTTAAAGATCAAAGGTCAAACTAATTAAAGGGAGATGAATGTTTGTATTTTTATTTTGACTAAATAGTTAAAGGGAAAATGGGAAGAAAAAATGTATTTTTTCCCGCATTCCGGCAACAGGTGGCTATATTTTATGAATTGTAACATTTAAGGTTGTTATTTTTAAAAAATTATAACAAAGGTGGTTCTTTTACAACACCCTATTATTAAAGGTGTTTAACCCATTTTTTTCTAATAATAATAATAATAATAATAATAATAATAATAATAATAATAATAATAATAATAATGTGCACTGAACTGAATTGAACTAAATTGAACTGAATTGAATATGAGCAAAAATAAGGTAAAGAGAACATAGCCTTACTCGTTAAAGTGTACCATTGTCTATTTGGCTATTCGAAGTGGAACACCTAACTATTTTCCTTTTAATTATGAGACATAAAATGGGATATTTTTAACTTGAACTAAGTCAATATAAAAATACGTGACGGAATGATTGCACCACCCTCAACATATCACTATAAATCATAATGATATATTCAACTATATCATACATCAATTCAT
>BSSO01006199.1:0-12225 GCA_030267885.1 Mesembryanthemum crystallinum
AAACTTTTTCCATATCTAAATAAGGTTAACAATTTTTTTTTCCCCCGGTGTTGCACCCTCATTAAAAAATTCCTGCGTCCGCCACTGGGGAGAGTACTAGTACGTTGTATGCATATATACCTGAGAGGAAGTCCATAAGGGAACTCTGATGGGAGCTTGAGGTCGGAGAGTTTCATGGAGAGAGTAGTGATCATGTGTGACTTGTGGGTGAGGTTTTAGATTGAGAGTAAAATTAATTAAGATAAAATGAGAGATCAAGAAAGTAAGGAAGAGAGAGGGGGAGAGCACATATATATATATATATATTGCACGTGCAAGTATAAGTCACTCACCAAAGTAAAGTTGGTTACTAGGATGAAGAAGGTAAACTGGAAAAAGTAAGAGTTAATTGGGTGCTATTTACTAATTTGTTGGGTTGTATTTACTAGAGTCCTATTTTTATATCTATTTTTATGTTCGGAAATTTCACGAGGTACCCACGAACTTAAACTTAATGTACAACATACCCAAATTTCAAACATTTTGCACGCGGTACCCACAAAGTTTTGAAAAATGCATGGCGTGTCCAATTTAATAACTTTCGTTGCTGAGGGCATATGAAATGACATTTTTGCCCCCAGTTAAATACTGAAATAATTATAAATTAATTGAAAAAAGTTCATAATTTAAATTTGACCGTTGGTGAAATGTAACAATTAAAAAAAAAAAATCAAAACATTGCACATGGTATCCAGTTATGAATTGAAAGTCCATGGATACCATGTGCAAAGTTGAGAAAAAAAAACCCGATTTTGTAATATTTCCAAGGTAACGGCTAGTTGTTTGGCTATATATACCCCTTCAATTGCTCAATTGAACTTCAAATTTGAAATTTCTCCCATTATTTCATTAGTGAAGGTTCAATTCTCTTCATATTTGTTTAATAATTGTATTCAAAATATATGTATTTTAGAGTAACTTGGTTGTGTGCTCTATTGTTGGTGTTCAAATATGGATTCTTATCGAAGTTCAATCTGATCTCAAGGGATCCAATTGCAAAATGTTTATTGTGGTGTAAATCAAAAATCTCTTCCATCATATTTGAACACCTACAATAGTGTACACAACCAAGTTACTTTAAAATACACATATTTTGAATACAATTATTAAACAAAATAGAAGAGAATTAGACCTTCACTAATGAAATATTGGGATAAATTTTTAAATTTGAAATTCCATTGAGCAATTGAAGGGGTATATATAGCCAAACAACTAGCCGTTACCTTAGAAATATAACAAAATCAGGTTTTTTTTTTTTTCAGAATAATTTACACATGATACCCATGAACTTTCAATTCATAACTGGATATCATGTGCAAAGGTATCAACTTTTTTTTTTTTTATAGTTACATTTCACTACGGTCAAATTTAGAATTTTTTTTAAATAATTAAATTGATAATTATTTCATTAATTAACTAGGGGCAAAAATGTCATTTTGCATCCCCTTAGTAATGGAAAAGTAACAAAAGTTGCTATATTGGACACGCCAATGCATTTTTCAAAACATTATGGGTACCGCGTGCAAAGTGCTTGAAGTTTGTGTATGCTGTACATTAAGTCTAAGTTTGTGGGTACCCCGTGAAATTTTCGTTTTATGTTTTGATTATATAGGGGGTTGTTGAGTCAAAACCTTTATTTGGTTAGTGTTTTTCAGCCTATCTTTGGCGTTGACGTTCGTTCTCGCCGTCTTATTCAGGTTTGTACTCAAAATACCTTAAAACAGTAGATATCTTCTACAAACCATTAACAAAAAAACCACTAACTATTGGTTTATTTTTAATTTTTAAATTTAAGGTAGGAGAATTTGGCGATCAACATCTGTCCCTGGAGGGCGAAAATAGGAGGCACCTTAGTTGTATTTGCTTGGGCAACAACTCTTAGCATTTACAAAGCTGCCATCCTCCACATCTGGCCCTCTTAGTGGATACTACAGTTTCCTAGTGACCCATCAATTATCAGAGTTAGGAGAGTACCTCAAACCCCACAAGCCCAGTGAGCTGGTGAGGTTCTTCCTAGCTCTTGGCTCCTCAATCTCTTATGCTGCATCTACCATTGTTCAGGTAAATTAATTACTTGGCAAACCTTTTATTCGTTGGCAAATCTGTTATTAAATTGTTGGCATTATGGTGATCACGACTCTATAGTTCAATATTCAGTGTCTTTATGTAGCAAAGCACCACATCACGGGATCTCAGTTGCACTACAATATATGGAATAGACTGGAATGGAATACAATTATCATATTTATCATAATGGGCGATAGCGAATGGTGAAATACATGAACCTGTAAGGAAAAGTGTAAACGCATTAGAAGTTGCACATACATGTTAATAATGATACACTAGCTTTTCATAAAGTAGTACTATACTTTGCGTTAAGAGTCTGCCACTAAAGCGAGGACAAACAAAGTTAAGACGATAATGTCCAAAAAAAATAAATGCGAGAGTTTCTTGGTGATGAAGGAGTTTGTGTTACAATAACTCTCTTATCAGGCCGCCTGATATATCAGGAGAGTATTGGGCAAACAAAAAGTGGTACTGTGTAAGTTAAAATCAGTAATTAGTGATATTGGATGAGAAAAAAAGTGATACTGGTTTGGGATCATCAGTACCAATCTTTGGGTCACTAGTACTACTTTTTATTTGCCCAAGCGGCCTGATATTATATTTTGTTGTTTGTGTTAAAGGATGAGGCTAAAAAAAAAAAGGGCTCAATTGTCGCAAATTGCTTCTTTTTATTTAAGATGATTTACAAAAAGAACAAACAGATGATGAGCAAAAAGAGTCATATACCAAATCTTCTAACTGACCACAATAACAAGCAGGGGTGAAGGTTTTGTTTTGGCAGTCATACAGCAGGCCCAACCCCCAAAAAAAGATATACATAAAAATAAATACTCCTCTTACAGGTTTATTTAGACTATTTTTGAGCAATTTTTGTACCATAGTTGAATCAATTTTGTTTTTATTTTCCTTCTTCTTGTTGTTGTGCAACAACAGTGATTGAGGGGCAGTAGGACAGTTGTGGGAAAAGCAGCAAAGCAGTTCCTAAAAAGTTAAGAATACCAAAATTATTGTTCTGATTTCACCAAGATAACAAGTGCCTCAAGACATGCTAGGCGGTGATTGTCCCAATAATATAGGCTTATTGGATGTTGGAGTACGTATTTTCAAATATAAAGGTTTGAGTAGTTAAATTTTGTGTTGAATACATGTGGATGGAACACATGTGAAGTGGCATGCGTGGTGATAAAGAGAAATATTGATTTCTATAATTTTGTGCAAACACATGGCCGGGCCATGTGAATCCACACGGGGCCATGTGAACTGAATAGAATGAAATCGAAGAGTCTGCCCAAACACACGGCTGGGCCGTGTGAATTCACATGGGTCGTGTGAACTAGAAAACTGCAATTTAGCGTATCAATGATACGTGTTTCTGTCAATTGACTATCACACTTGGTTGGATTAATCATTATGGATAACCGATTAGTTAACCATATTTTAACCACCTTATAATTACCCTTCCTTTCTAGTACTTCTTCTATATATATCCATCATACCCCATGCTTTTGGTGTGTGTAAAACTCAAAATTCTGATTTTCTTCTTCAAACAAAACATGTATTCTACAGATACACATTCTCATTGTTAAGTCTTATTCATATGGAGGGTATAAGGGTTAGGGTGTTCATGCAAGCAAGCATCCCAATGGCGTGCCTCATTGTATCCTAGAGACGATTGGCTGTAACCCTTTTGCATACACTTGTGGGGTGCAAATAACATATTAAATAGAGCGTTTTTTAACGTGATTTGAAGCCGTTATTGTTTTTATATTTATTGTGTATGAAGTTTGTAATACTTCCACATAAATAAAATTAGTTCGTTTGTTGCATTATTCAATATTTTCCCCAACATTGGATTCGAAGACAAATCCTCTTCAAGAAAGGGAGTATCATGCAAATACTGCATCCGCTAAAAACATACCAATATGTTCTTGGAGGTCCTAATGAAGCAGGACCTTTTGTTTTTTTTTTTTTTTTTGTTTTTTTCTACTTTAGAGACTTATTACTCTGCTCATGGCCATGCCAACCTGAAGGTATCATAGGGAGACTTGTTTTATTTTCTTTGGGTAGATCCTCATGATTCAAACAAGGGCATAAATGATATCACTACTTCTCAACTAGAAAGGTGGTAGTAATGGTGGTCTGAGGGGGAAGGTATTAATTGCTTTGGATCAAACTTGTTGTGTTTTTAATGTCTACTAACACAGGCATGGTAATCACTCTTGATCACAGCCTGAACAAGTGACTCAAAGGCTAAAAGAATGCTACAATTTCATGATAAGTGAGACTGATCCCACCTCTATCATTCAGCAGCTGTTTTGGTTCTAGCTTAAAGGCATATTCAACCAAGGATTGATGGCTCAAGGAAGGATTACATCAGGCAATGCTGAAGTTCTAAGTCCCTAACATGCTCCCTAACCTGGATCAGTGAAGCATGAACTGGTCTAGGTTGGTTATTATGCATTATTTATTATTTTTTATAAAGTAATCGCTTATTTATCATGTAAATATATCACTTAACATTGGGCTCAGAAGCAGGTAGCTGCCTAAGTCGAAACTCTAAAGATAACAAGCAGCCTACTTGACATTCCCTTGTAGCTAACTGCATCCTTCAGCTCATCAGTGAAGGCTAGACTGCCAGTTGTGTTGTTCTGCTGGTGCTCACCTCTTTTTCTCTCATTGAAGCTCTCTCTTCCTTCTAGCCCACTCCTACAGTAGCAGCTCCCAGCAATCAGCAGCAGCAACCTCTAGGAAACAATTTTGCTTTCCTTAAACACTATAGAAACCTCTTTATTTGTAATAGAATAGCTGTCTTTTTATCACTGCATTACTTTCTTAACTTTTAGCTAGTTGTATGGATAAGTAGTGTATTTCTTTTTCTTTTACTTTAAGCTTGTAAAGTGCAAGACCATTGTGTATATAAGATCCAGACCATCCTTAATTAAGGGTTAAGCAGTAGCATGGAAAGACCCAAGAAAAAAAAATAAGTTAAAGCACTTATCCCTTGATTAAGTATAGTCATCAAATAACAGAGTTAGGTTAACATAAATTGTTTATCAAGGGCATGTTGTAGACATTGTAAAAGTACAGGGGTACCATGTGGATTTAGAAAAAAAACTTTAGGTATTTGGTAGACAATGTAAAAGTACGGGTTACCATGTAGAAAATTCCAATTTTTATTTCAGATATATCAATCAAGCACATAGATTGACAATGTCATTACACCTCAAACAAGAACATCAAATAAGTCAAGGGAAAATTTGTACCTATAACAAGTGTTCCAATCAAGACCCAACAATGATAGCATCCTTTGCATTCTCCACCAAATAATATCTACACACATAGTGCTCTCAAGGTTAAAACTTTTGCGGACACAAATTACAACATATTAATGCTTATTGAACTCAAATTTCAGAGGTCCACAGAGAACAAGTAACAAGAAATATGCCTTTTCATCCTCACGATTTCTTTAACTGCCATTACAATACAAACCTATCGTATATGAATGTCAACAAAACTTCCTAAATAAAAGATCGTAATAGCCTAGTCTCAACATAGTTTTCAACCGAAAGTGAGTTAAGTTCACAGCATTTCATAAGGCAAATAGCAACCTTTTAGTAAGTGAGAGCTTGAGTTGTGATGTATGAGTGTATTCTGTAAACTCTTGGATGTAGGGTGTTGGAGTGTAAAAATCAAAAAGTACGGCCAGTACACACTAATATCACCTATTAACCTAATTATCAAGTGGCGTTGAATCAGGTTGGCACTGCTCATAGTATACTACTGGAGATCTGAAGCCCAGCAGCTACAGATTCAAATATCTTGAAACAATTATGATAGGGAATAGGTACAACAAATGCCTTGAGTTTTAAGATTACCAAAATATAGCGAACGGGTCGGTCGGATTAATTTTAGTCAGGTCATTGTTGGTTTGGATAATTCAATTCACAAGATTTTTGATCGAGCAGGGTTGAATTGAATTTGTAATGATGTCATCTTTCAAATCAACTTAAGTCGGGTTAGTTCGGGTTTCGAATTGACTCAGCTTAGGTTAGCTCAGATTCCTATTCACTCTGGTTGTGGATTAAATTGAATTTCAGATTACAAAAGTATGAGCTAAACTAAGATTTTATAGTTTCTTTATATAGTAAAACTAGGGTGAGATTTCAATTTATGTGAATTTAGTTAATCATACTTTGTCATTCTCAAATCTTACAATTTCAAAGCATTCAGATATCAGGCAGATTTTGATTCGGGCTCATTTCGATTTTGGTTCAGATCAGATACTACTATGTTTGGATCAATTCGGTTATCAGATTGGATCAAATTGGGTCGGTTTTGAATAATAATTCAATTACCCCTCCCTTTCGAAAAAAATAATTATAAAAAAGAAAAACGCGGTTGCCGTAGAATTTTGACGATTTACGTTGTTCCCATATATTTGCTTGTTATTATCCCCATTTAATAATTGTTGTGCCTGACAGACTCCCTGTGATATAGCAGCTGCTCTTTTTCGACACCCCTTCCCCTATCTCTCTCTCTCTCTCTCTCAAACTGGCATTTTCTTTCATCTCCTAGAGAGTCGCCAATGGCGACGGCAAGTCAACAAGGAGGTATAATTTCGTCTTCCAAATCTCCTCTTCATTCAATTCCTTCCTTTAATCGCTTTCTTCTGCTCGCTTTTTTGTGAATTTTTGTTGTCCAATTTTTTTTTAGGGATTTTGATAATCTGTGAGGGATTTCTGTATCTTGTTTTCAATTTTGTCAACGTATGTATCTAATTGATCGTTTTTTCTCGCTTGGCTTAGAATTGTCGACAGAATTGGGGGTTTGACTATGGCGGTGTAAAATTTGGGTGGTTGATCTGGATGTGCAAGTTAGGGATTTTAGGGCTTGGTCTTGATTATTGGGAGTTTAATTGTTATTATGTGTGTTATTTTCAAGTTTTTGATTCAAGAATATCTATTAGAGTTGGATTGAAGGTTTAGTATGAGCAAGAAATTTCTCTGCAGTTGGTGAAAGAGGGAGAAAAGGACCCAAAGAAAGAAAAAGAAACAGTTGCTGATGTCAATTAGGCAAGCCATCATATCATAGATGGGTCTGAGTGTTGGGGTTTCAGAAGTTGTAGAAGTCTTAGCTGAAATGAGGATGATAGGATTCTAGAGTATACAACCAGGACACATTCACAGAGACACAGCTCTTAAGCTCCGGTGGTGTGTATGTTGTTTCGCCTTTGCAAGGTCACTTGGCTGACTTCCCATTTGACTACCCCACCAGTTATTTGTAGGCCCAGTTGAAGGGGCAGATACATTGGCTTGAGGGATAGTTGGTGTTTGAGTGCTCGTAAAGACCCAAATCTTTCTTGAGCATGTATTCACATGCCAATATAACATACTCTCATAAGATGAGGTTGTTTTTATCGTATCTTTTCTACATTATGTTACTTTTTAGTTAGGTGTCATGGAATTGCATTGAAAGTTTGTAACACAATTAACTTGGTAATGTAATCAAGTATGTAATGGTTAGAGACTTCAATTACGTTACCGTGCTTATTGGAATCAATTGTTTTTTTAAATCTGCAGAGTGCAAGGGGGGAGGGAGAGAGAGAGAGGGGGGTGGGGGGACATGTGAGAGTCTAGTCATGAAGAGCAAGTGGGCAACTATCCCAAGCCTACATGCAGGGGGGCTATGGGGATAGAAAGGAAGGAGAGAGAGGGGGCAAAGAGGCCGAGGGGAGGATCAAGAAAGAAAACGTTCAGGAGAAAGAGGTAGTTATGGCCTTGAATTTCTAATCTTCATTGAATTGTAAATTTTATCTGTTTGCTGCTTAACCTTCATATTGATGATTGTTTGGTGTTTGGTTATTTACAAGTAAACATGGTAATATCACTGATTACCTGAAAGTAAATGTACCTTACTGGTAAATTGTTTTCATATGTTGGTATTATAAAAATTTCATGATGCAAATATTTATTTTGCTCTGCACAGCTGGTGGTCCTCCACCAAAACCTTGGGAAAGGTCAGGCTCATCATCTGGTCCTGCACCATTTAGACCCCCTTCAGCTGGTAACACCAGTGAAGTTGTGGAAGCTTCAGGGACTGCGAAACCTGGAGAAATTGTTACTACTTCTAATCCAAATACTTCTGTAAATATGAATGCTGTTGGTAGGCCTCTCCCGACAAGGCCTTGGGAGAACAATTATGGAAGCAGCAGCTATGGAGGTAGTTGTTTTGTTCCACTGAGATATATTATCCTAGAGGTTCTTTCTTACTATGTTTATGGTGCTTATGAAATAAACTTTTTACAGGATACAATTCTGGTATTAATTCTGGGTACGGCTCGGGAATGTTAAGTAACTCATATGGTGGGGGATATGGTGGCACTTACGGAGGAGGAATGTATGGTAGTAGTATGTATAGAGGGGGAACAGGATATGGTGGTGGGCTTTATGGTTCTGGAGCATTAGGAGGGGGAATGTACGGCAGTGGTCTTGGAGGATCCATGGGCAGCTATGGAATGGGTATGGGTGGTATGGGTATGGGTATGGGTGGTATGGGTGGTATGGGTATGGGTGGTCCCTTAGGACCTCAAGATCCAAATAATCCTCCTCCATCCCCTCCTGGGTTTTGGATTTCATTTCTCCGTGTGGTAAGTAAACACTTTACTCAGTTTTAACTTCTTGACTACAGTCTTGTAACCATTTGTCTGTGATTGACTGAATGTGGATGAGTCTTGACACTTGAGGGACTTCTGATGACTTTTAAAATTTGATTAATTTTGTCTTGTGATCATCATAAATCTTTCACATGTGTATTTTAATGCGACTTTGTGGTTGATATGTGTGCAAGTTGTTTCATGGAAAATATTCAAATCTGTGTGCAAGTATGGGACAGAAGATATAGAAAGGATAGGCAGACAATATGCGTAGGTGGTGAGTTAGGAGGTATTAATGACATAGAAAATGGTATTCTGAGATAGATGATTTATGGAGCTTGATGCAGATCAATTATGCTCTAAAACTCAGTAGTTGGTGGATGTTGATTTGAATTTGAAATGCTCTTGATAAGGAATTTATTATGCCAATTCACCACCATATTTGGTATTAATGGTCTTGAGATTGAATTCACAATATGTTGCTACCAGGAATTCACATATAATTGGATACAAATAGCAAATGTCCATCTCCAATGGAGTTGAATAGAGTAACTATTGATAAATTTTCAGCTCTGTGGACGCACTCAGTAAATTTTTCCAAACTTATTGGGTGTGAAATGGGAAGTACATACAATCAATGCATTTAAAGGTCTAACGGAGTATCTCTATTGAAGGTTGTGTATGTCTAACCCCACCCAGCCTTTCCAAGGCTAGAGCCTCGTGAGAGGCATCTGAGTAATGATAATGATAATGGTTACAATAGTAACCCTGAGGGGGTGGCTCAACTGGTAAGAGCTCTGAGATCCACTCCAAACGTCCCTAGTTGATAGTTACAATGGTTGGGATTTGAGGCATATCGGTGATGGTGAATGTTTTCTATAAAAATTCTTCATGTTGTTTGGTTATGCGGTGTTTGATTTCTTAGGCTTATTGTATATCATGATAACTGAGCAATTTACACCCCCCCTCCCCCCCTTATAAGAAAGTGTACCAAATGAACCGAAGTTGTTGAAAGTAAGTTTTTAGTTAGGCTACATTCATTTCAACTGAATAGAGCCGAGTTGAACTAAGCTAATGAGAAGTAGAACGTGAGTGAAAGTTGCAAAACTGAACTAAACTAAATGTGCAAACTGAACTAAAACGGAAATGACAACTGAATGGGAATAGACCTTTAGTGTACCTTTTAGCTTAACTTTACATCTGAAAGTACTAAAACTATTAGGGATGCTATGGAGGGCAGTGACTTGTGACTTATCTTACTGAAATGCCTATGTTTCAAGTATGCTATTACTGACTTTTCTCACCTTTTTATTTACATATAATGCTAGATGGAAGGAGTGGTAAATTTTTTCGGGCGGATATCAATTCTTGTAGATCAGAACACACAAGCTGTTCACTTTTTCATGTCAGCACTTCTACAGGTACGAACTCATTTTCCTCAATAAACCTCTTCCATTTGTGAAATAATAGTTTTTATTCAATTGAGCAATACATGCAGATGCAGCGCATACAGTAAAATAAAACTCTAATATGCTATATGTCAATGCCTGTTGCTTACGTCCACATTATCCAGTGTATTCACTATAAGAAAAAGATTGGATTGGACATAAGGACATGTGTGTCCACGCTTCAAGATCCGTGTGTTAATCATGTAAGCACGGATTCTGCTGCCCATAGCAAAGTAAGCTGCGTGCAGGAGTCCCCTCTGACCCACTCTGAAAATGCATGTGTCATGTAAGCAAGGGTTTTGCTGCATAAAATCAAAAGTAGAAGTTGGGACTTGGACCATGTTGTGGAAACTACTCCTAATCTATGTGACTATTTGACTGGTTTCCATTTGCCAGATCCAGAGCAGTGCATTTCTTCTGACCATAATGCTAACACATTGCTTCATCAAATATTAATTCTTGATTGTTTAGTTAGCCTCCTTGTACATGTGTGGAACTTACAATGAAATTACAAAGCTATATGGCTCTGCCGCATATGCCCCGTGCATAACCTGGTAATGGAAATTCATTCCGTGGTCAGATTTCTTACTAATGAGACTTACTGTTTGCTGCAGCTATTTGACAGAGGAGGTATGTTATATGGTGAATTGGCAAGATTCGTTTTTAGAATACTAGGTTTAAAAAGAAAATCCAGGAAGGTTGCTCCTCCAGGTCCAAATGGCCTCCCATTACCAGCACCAAACACAATGAATCAGGGACTCTTGGAGGGACCAAAAGTTGCCTCTGGTGGTGCATGGGATAATGTATGGGGAGGCAATGCAAGCAAATAATGCTACAACTTTTTCCTGCCAGTGATCTCAAAGTTGATTCTCACAGAATGCTCGAAGTTAACCAAAGGCCTTTCTCTCGTGCACTTGTGAAGTACGACTCAAGTCCGTTTCAGATCCGGTATCGCTCCATGTCTGTACTTACTGTACAATAATCAGTATGCTTTGCTGCTGTGTTTTGAATGTAGTGCGAGTTGATCAATAAGTCTCTTATTGTTCCAATACAACCCCCACCCCCCTCTTAAAGAAAGAAAGAAAAAAAACAAAAAACCTTTATGTTGGATAAGTGTTCTATCTAAAGATATGATCCTCACTGCTATTCTGTGGTGGTTATTTGCTAGTTTGTACCGTTATGGAATGGAATTCAGCAGTCTGATTAGATTTCTGTTTCCTTAGAAAAGCCATATTTTCATTTTCTTATTGTTTCTAAATGACAAGGAATCCTCCCCTCTTTTGGAGGATTTTGATCAGGCAATTTGCAATAACCTAACATTGAACATTTCAAATGTTTTGCCTTTTGTACTCTTGGTGAAAACATGGCGAAATTTTCATTTATGGCAGTTCACTTTTGTCAACAGTGAAAAATGAAAATGAACACGAAAGACGCAAGTAGAAAAATGGGAAGTTTTGTTTCAATCCAAGACTGGGTGATAATGCTACTAATCACTGGAGCATCATTTATTTATTTATTTATTTATTTAATTAAAGCATGCTGCGTATTTACAATGACAAAAGGAAGGTCTATTGAGTATTTCGTCCAAGTTATTTTTCTGGGTATAATAAGAGGTGACGAAATTGGGAGATCTCCCTCGAGAATCATCCCAACTTGGCGAACCTACAAGATATTTGCAAATTGTTGGCAAGCCTACAAGATATTTGCAAATTCCAAAGAAGTGTCTCCATGTCGCCAAGTAGTTTGGACGTAACCTGATTTGCTTCATAAAAACTGTCAATATCGAATTTGCTAAGGAATAGTGACTTGTGCCCAGGAGAGTATCTAACCACATCATTATTTCCTAATCCCTCCGTTTCACTAAAATCTTGTCGCCCAAATTGTGCACGGTCTTCAACACGGCACTTTGACCATGAATAAATGTATTTATATAAACTCGAAAATTTATAAAAATTTGATATTTTGAAAATACTATTTAAGATGAATCCAAAAATATTATTTTTAATTTGAAAATCATTA
>BSSO01006200.1:0-12225 GCA_030267885.1 Mesembryanthemum crystallinum
TGATTTCAGAGAGGAGAGAGTGGAGGGGAGAGAGTGTTTGAGTGGAGGGCAAAAGGGTCCTTTTCCCTGCGTTTTTAAAAACTTGCCTTGCGTTTTATCACCTTTGTTTTGGTATTACATATCCTACTTCACCACGCACTCATAGAAGCATACGATAACTTACTAACTTTTCTTTCCATAGGATTGTCTCAATATAATTTAGTGGTTGATTTTAATTAAAACTAAAGATAGTTATTCAGCATGGTTGCAAGATTTATTTGCAGTTGATCGATATTCGATGGTATGCTAACTTTTGCAGTCTGCCAAAGAAGGAGAGCCATTTTGGGAGAGCCCATGGGGTCCTGGAAGGCCTGGATGGCATATTGAATGCAGTGCTATGAGTGCTGCATATTTGGGTTACTCTTTCGACATACACGGTGGTGGGATGGATCTTATGTTTCCCCACCATGAAAATGAAATTGTTCAGAGCTGTGCTGCATGCCGTGAAAGCAATATAAGCTACTGGGTGCATAATGGATTTGTCACTATTGACTCAGAGAAAATGTCCAAGTCGCTAGGAAACTTCTTCACAATTCGGCAGGTAAAAGGATAGTGTTTCCAAAATCCAAAGCATTTACTATCTACCTAATGTCATACGAGTTGAGCTTCCCTGGCTATTGCGTTGGTCCTTCTTACTGAAACTCTTGATCTCCCCAGGTTATAGAACTCTATCATCCGCTTGCTTTGAGGCTTTTCCTGATGGGAACCCACTACCGTTCTCCAATAAATTACTCGGATGCTCTGCTAGAATTTGCATCAGAACGTATTTTCTACATATATCAGGTATGTTTATGTTGAAGTTTGCCTCTTGCAACATTTTTCATAGGAAGGAGGGAAAATATCACTTCTTGCATAAGTAAATTGTGTTTTACTCTCTTTGGCTAAAGAAGTTTCAGTCATTTGCCTCTGTGACCTTTGTAACTTTATCTCAATTGCTTCTCTCCATTTAATTGCACTATAGTGCAAAAAGGTTTTGAATAGGAAACTGGTAGTGTATACTTTAAGGTTCCTCTTTTGATAAAGAGTTGGGTTCATCTTCAATACCTATGAATATTGATGTAAATATGTGGGTTCTTTACAATTCAATCAAATCCTGAAGATGCCACATCAATTCCAAGGCTTTTGAGCTTACCTGATCTCTTCCTTGCATATTCTAACAAGTAATGTTCATTCATGGTTCTGGCAAAATATAGATTGTGTTACAATGTGGTTTTATTTCATTCATTATGCAGACATTACAAGATTGCAAAGATGTTCTGAGACAGCATGAGGGAGCTACTCTGGATGGCTCTGTTCCCCCAGATACTGCAAGTTGCATCAATACTTTCCACAATGACTTTGTGGTTTCAATGTTAGATGACCTTCACACCAATGTTGTTCTTGCTGCGCTTTCTGACCCACTGAAGACTATCAATGATCTTCTACATACACGCAAGGTAAGTGAAATTTCTGGCTGATCTATCCATTTTGCATTTTCTGATTCAAATAATATAACCATCCTCGGCTTATTGCACCAAGTGTCCCTTATTTGGGTCTACTGTGACGTAGCACATTAAATAGGCTTTGGTTCCATCCTCGGTTTTGGGTTTTTATCTGCTCTTTTCTTTCTTTTGTTTCATGCCACACCATTTCCACTTGTGATTTGTGAAGATCAGTAACAAAAGGAGATTTGAGGTTCAGGGACCAAAAGCAAGGGATTAAATCATAAATCCTTTTCACTTGAGTAATCATTTTTACCCATTTGTTTTCTTCTTTTAAGCCCTTTCAATTTTCTTTATATACTGAGGTAGAGGGCCTAGAGGCCAGGGATTGGGGGTTTATCAGGGTGTGAATGCCTTCTCTAATTTTATTGTAAGAAGAAAGTTTCAAGTAACAATTGGTTGCCATTAATACTTGCAACTGAACCTTTTACAGGGGAAGAAGCAGGCATCGCGAATAGAATCACTTGCAGCCTTAGAGACGTCCATAAGCAACGTGTTGACTGTTCTTGGGTTGATGCCATCAAGCTATCCAGAGGTAGAAAATTTTGATTTAACTGAATCAAATACAGTAACAGCCTAGAAAACGATTGTACTTTTGTTCTGAAGGCTCTTGTGCTGCAGGCTCTTCTCCAACTGAAAGAAAAGGCTTTAAAGCGTGCCAAGTTGTCAGAATCAGAAGTTTTGTGCAAGATTGAAGAGAGAGATTCAGCAAGGAAGAACAAAGAATATGAGAAGTCGGATGCAATCAGGAAGGAATTGGATGCTGTAGGGATTGCTTTGATGGACAGCCCAGAAGGAACAACCTGGAGACCTGTGGTTCCTACTGCACTGCAACAGCAAGAGCCGGTAACTGCAAGTTGAATGGTTTCAACTTTTAGTGATTGTCTCTAAATGACATTTCATTGGTTGAGAATTAAGGAATAATTGTCCGCCCAAGAAAACTAAGGACGTAGATTAATTGAAATTTTGCCTGTGGGGGAACTTGCCGATAAGCATGGGGTTTGGGTTAGACACTTATTTATACGGAAACAAATATATTTCCCGAGATAGTGACTTTCAGTTACAAAGGTGTTTGAGTTTTTTTTTTTTTTTTTTTTTACCATTGCGTTATTTTGACAAACTTGTACATGTATTGTTGACCTCACGGCTAGTGGTTAAGATCAAGACCATGAGTAGCTTTCTAAAATTGTGAAATGAAATCCTAGAAAGGAAATTTCACTATGATATCAAATTAATAAAGTAATTAAGTAACAAGTATACGTAACATTTGCTTTTCCTATGTGATTCCCAGCTGTTTCTATTTACATTTTGCAAGCATCAGAAACAACACTTGGTAGGTGTATATATACAATTGATAAAGGACTAACAATTATAGGTTCGTTTATATCTACAGTCATAGGAACCAGTAGGGGAATTGCGCCAGAGGGATCGATTGTCAAAGCCTTCCCATTCAGAAGCATTATTTGGCTGCTTAAGTCCCTGTCGGGGGCTGTTAAGTGGTACTCTTCCCTTGTGGTCTCCCTCACTATCGGCATTTTTCCGAGCTTCGACTTCCGAGAAACTGGCCCTCGGTCTTCGGCTAAAATGGGGCCTGACTCCGTAGAAACGTGGACTTGTAGAGTCTCTTTAGGAGTGAGGTTGATTAATAGCAATGTGATCCCCTGCTGAAATTTAAGTTATAGGTTTTGTCAGATCAAAACTTATTAGGCCCATTTTCTCTTTAAAATCTATTTTTAGTGGAGTGGGACATATAGAAAGAGTGAGATCATTGTAGGATGTAATTGGATCCTCGGTATGAAATGGCTTGGTATTCACAGCTTTAATTGGGTAGTTCAATTAATAAGAGCCCCAAGATCTATTTCAGAGATCTATAGTTCAAGCCCACTTATGGATATTTGAGATTTTCATGGCCGTTAATTTTAGTGGCCGTGGAATTAGTCAGGTAAAAGTGTAAAACCCGAATAACCATGTTAATAAAAGAAGAAAAAAAAGAGCGAAATGGTTTGTACTTACAGATTGCTTTGAACAATGAGTATATGCCCGTAACGTCTTCATCCCGAGAACGCTTGTTGAGAGAACTTGTCTCCCCATTAAACGATGCCAAAGAAGAGCACTGCATATATTTAGTTCAAGTCAGCAATAATTTAACCTTCATGCGATCCATGCTTCATGAAATTTAATGACATTTTAGTCGTTAGATTACCTGTAATAATCAGGATTTGGTACAAAATCAGCCGTGTTAAGAAGCCCATAATTTCCCCCAATCAAGCTTTGTCTGCAATAAGTTTTGGTGTCATAGGTTGCTGCCATTCCTAGTTGATCCAAATACCTGGTAACCAAACCAGCAAAATTTAGGCTTTTGAAATGAAGCAAAAATCGAAGCTTAAACAAAGTTTAAGTCGTTAATTGAGAGAGAAAGTTTACCAGAAGCTCATAACGAAAGCATTAGTGACATGATTGTGACCACTGTTATATGCACCACCTGCTTCCCCAACCCAGGCCACTGCTGAAGTCCGAGTATTCCTTATAATCTGTTGCATGTTACTAAACAACTTCGATGCCCCATCAAGGTAAGACGGATCCAATATCTTACCCACAAGGCCAGCATCTACACCTGCAAAAGAACCATTTTTGAGATCGAGCTATAAGTTTCCGTGCTACAGATGTTGATATGTTGTAGATTTGCATTGATTTTTCGAAACTGTCAAATATGCTTGTTGATATCTTTCTCCCTCTTTTACTTCCCAAGGTAGTCTGGTTAATGGTTATTACCAATAGCTTAGGTCGTGTTCAATTTGTCGTTTGTATATTGCAACCAGTTCACTTCTACACCTTAATTTTTTGCTCCCACATACATTTAATTCAATTCAGCGCCATTCAATAGATGATTAAAAGGCAAAAACTATGAGGATAAAAAATTTTGGAAGTATAATTTGCTAGTTATGTTTCACCTTTAAATTACCTGCACCAAGATTGTAGATGTGTTGGGTGACTGCTTGGAGAGACTTGGTAGTTTTGCTTATAAATTCAGCAAACCATCTTGCATCAAAGAACCCTCCAGGACCAAGCACTATAGGCTTTTTTGGAGAGATTTTGTACACTCTTTCAACCAGGTCATGGAGCGTGTGCACATCGGATGCGTATTGTTGAGCCGTTATCGAAGCTCCAACACCATTCCCACAAAGCTCATTTCCTGTGAGGACGTAGTTTAGAACGCAAACAAAGTGTAATGATATATGTGAATAGAGTTAGTTGATGAGCTAAAAACTAGTTTGGCATTTCTTTAAATCTTGAGTTTCTCCCACTATTTTCCCTCGCAATCTACTCCCTTTATTTTCTCCACTTCATCACTATTTTTCAGCTTTTAAGAAGCAAAAAAACATCTTTTAGAGGCTAACAACCGCAAGTTTCGAGAAGCCCTTTAGGGGATGTTTTTGACTTTTAGAAGCTAAAATGAGGAGGTGAAGGAAGTGAAGAGGGGAGATGGTGAGGGAAAATAGGTTAGAAGCTCAATTTTTCAAAAAGTTTGACGAAAACCTGTTATAAGCCATTCATCACTTGTAGAAGTTCTTACCAAATTCCCAGCCATATATGTTATATCCCTTGCTGAGAGTGTATCTCATAAGGGCTTCAGCATTGCTGGGATCCCAAGCTCCGATTGTTGACCCATCTGGGTTTATAGTCCTTCCGATTAGTGCATTCAAACCAAAGGTATGCACAACCCTAGTCCAAGAAACCAATAACATCTTATGTTATATGTTTATAAAAATTTTTTTCATTTTCTAAATTTTCTTACAGAATGTATTTGTGGAACTTTTTTTCCAAAGTTGAAATCTATTTTTCAATTCTGTGAAGACAACATGAATAACATCAAACTGATGGTTTCTATAAATTTAGAAAACGGGTTTTTTTTTTTTTTTAGAAAGTTTCAAAGTTTTCAAACTTTGAACACTTTTTCATAATATCTTGTTTCTCTAGATCCTAGTGAAACATTTTTAGAAAAAAAAAAAAGGTGAAGTGAGCAAATCTGAGACTTTAGCTTTTGAAACTCGTCAAATTGCAGATTTTCTAAAAATTGAAGCGGGAGTGAGGTTGATAGCTTGGATAACTTTGCGTCCTTAGGTATCTTAGTGGATCATGAAGGTCTATGCCTATGCACTTATACTTAGTTCCATCTTGCTTGAAGTAAAAAACTGGTTTTCGTTTCGAGATATACCAAAGTAGTTCAGTTCATGAATTTTTAATACATACCCTGTCTCCATGAAGAATCTATTGAGCTCGTCCCACCGGGCCATGGGCAAGCAGCCTGAAGTGAACCCGAACATTTCAGAGGCATTGCTAACAAATGGGTTGCAAGGTAGTTGCTCATTTGTTTGGAAGAAAACCTTATCCTGTAGTGTTCCTCCTATTCTGATTTTCAGAGGAGAAAATGCTGCAATATTATGCAAACAATAAGTAAACAAATAAACTGTGGTAATAAATAAACAAGGGTGAAGCTAGCAAAATGCATTGAGGGGAACAATCTATTTGACTTATTAGTACTCGCTAAAAGGTGTAGTAGTAAATATATGGAAAAATTGCGGGTATACACCTAATATTTACCATATATTTATGAAACATTAAGAGAAGGAAATGAAAGAGGACATAGAAAGATATAAAAACGAGCGATACATGTAACATAAGAGATAGGAGCAATTTTGATTGCAAGAGACATTTCATTGAGAATTAATTGTCCATATGTATGTTTACCTTTTACCGCATTTGCCAGAATTTGGTTGCTAAGATCCTGCATAAGCACACAGAGAACAATTAAGAAGACTAAAACAAACATTTTAAGATGAAACCAAAAGTTGTACAATTGAATGTGAAGATTGCTAAAATACTAGACATTATTTCATCAACTCTTGTCAATTATGTAGTGACACAAGTGGTTAAAATTGAGTTATTAGGTATATTAGATTTCAAGTTCAAGTCTATCCTTCTTCAAGAAAACAAATTTGAGGGAGTCGTGATAATGAGGCCCTTGATTCGAGTGGCTTGTCTTGTAGAAAATACGAGGGAAGTCATTAAGTCACTAGATTAATGTGATGCTAGAAAGATCTCCTAAATGGGATAAATCAACTAGAGAGAAAACGTTAACTTGTATCCCACAATTTTGTATCATGATTTGCTCTACTCTACTGTATCTCTCAATTAGGAAGCTCCATTTGCATGTCTGTCCTAACTAATGAAGAACGAAACTTGTCAAGGTAAACAAGGGTTGTTTCCATTCAAAGATGTAAGTGTTGGTATATTGATTTGATAGCACATAGAAAGACATCTCAGTAGTTATTGTGTAAGTTTGGCAAAAAGTTTGGCATCAACTTTAGTCCTATAACAGAACTACTACTTTTTAGAACTTTTTTTTTTTTTTAAATTTTGATAGATTAATTAATAACATTATATATAGGAGTATTATTTTGAGTAGTTTACTTATATTTGAAATAGTAGTCTCCTAATATTGTTACTTTGTTAGTAGATTTTCTTTGTTTTAGGATTAAGAAGGTGATGAGTAGTATTCTTTGAGGAGTTATTATGTGCTCAAACAACCATCGACAAGAGTATTTGGTCGTGTAGGAAGATCAAACACTCTTTACAGTTGTAGTTGTTATTATTTGCAGTTGATGATCAACAGATATTGTAGATAGATTAAACCACCCTTTAAAAGATTGGATCCTAAAAACTATAAAAAAAACGAATTTAAAACATCAAAATTTTTAACTGTAAACAAAGAAAAGAAAGAAAAATACCAGATTGAGAAGAGAAGCTCTGCCCCAGCTACAATGACCATAGTCACACTTTTCCGGGGGCCACCAATCCAGTGTGGCGCAGATGTAGTCATCATCGGTGTGAGCGATGGGAGCGGTGGTGTTAGCAAAGATCTCCACCGTCAGATTCTTGGGTGTTTCCACTGAATGGTTGAAGTTGAAGATGAGATAGAAGAGGCAAGCCAACCCAAAGAGAGAATATATTGATGTCATTCTTGTTATGCAGAGGAGCAAATCCCAGTACTTGTTCTGTTTTTTGTTCTTTCAACTTTCATATTAAGTTCAAAAACTTTGAAAATTAGTTGAGTAAAATGGGGAAATTATATAGAGAAGAACTTGTAGATTCTTTGAATTTGCTTAGAACCTTCTTTTGAGAGAGAGTGGGGGAGAAAAGTTGAGAAGAATGGTGGGGGTATCAAAATGAGTATATATATAGATTTTATAGAAATATGAAATGAATGTGGAAAGTTTACAAGATTTGACATTGAAATTAATGGGATGGAATTATGGAAAGGTCATGTGGTGGGCTTGTGGGGTTTACACAAGTCCAACCCCAAGTGTGGGTCTTGGTGTATATACTCATCTAGGGAATTTTCTTTTTTCTTTTTTCTTTTTTTCTTTTTTTGGTTTATTTTGTTTTGTATTTGCTTTATTTAAAAGTGGAGAGGCTATACCATAGTAGTATGATTCATGTATGTGAAATAGCTATAGTCTAGTTAGTAAGACCTTAACTGCAAATTTTATGCCATCTAAGTTCGTCTCCTTCCCTTACAAAATGGTAGTATGTTTTATTATTTATACATATCTTTACTTATTACACCTTTTAATTTAGAAAATTAGAATGGCCAATGAATGCATTTTTGCTAGCTTTGCCCCTACTCCTAAGCACGAATTGAATATGTCTTACCCCTTTGAGTTTAGTCCTTGAGATAGGATATATAGTCTTGAAAAAGAAAAAAAGATATGCGACATATATTTACAACATATCAATACAAACTTACATACAATAAAGGAGAGGAAAATCAAACATAAGATCTAATATACAGAAGATCTCAATTATAGTCATCATACCAATGCCTTATTGATAGACTTACAAAACTTTTTTATTATTAAACTAGAGTTGATGATGCACATTTTTCTTTTGGGTGCAAAGTGAGAATAAAATATGGCCATTCTTTTGATTATACTACTTTACTAATGTAAAGAAATTAAAGGAGAAAACAGCAAACAACTTTTGAAAACTTTAGAGGTCCACTTGATATTATGGGGGGTGAGATGATCCTAGACGAGTTAAGAACTAAAAACTCCACCAACTTTGTGGCACACTAGTGATGGTTATTACTAGGGATGTGTGTATTATACTACTACTATTCAAATTTCAAAGGTTCC
Source organism: Mesembryanthemum crystallinum (assembly GCA_030267885.1). Taxonomy (NCBI): domain Eukaryota; kingdom Viridiplantae; phylum Streptophyta; class Magnoliopsida; order Caryophyllales; family Aizoaceae; genus Mesembryanthemum; species Mesembryanthemum crystallinum. The sequence goes on from BSSO01006200.1 coordinate 8,717, forward strand.
AAATGGTCAAATAAGACAAGAAGCTAAGACAAGAAGTTTAGCTTCTTGTGATAACTTGCAAATTGCATTTGCATCATGACAAAGCGTCCAAGTCACTATCTTAAGGTTACCTCTAGAAGTAGAAAGTCTAAGTTTGGTGTTCGCAATGAGGAACTTCCTTTCTTATTGAGCGTGGCTAAAGAACACTTTCTAATGTACGGTCTCGGGTATTTCACGAATAAATTCGTGTAGGTGCTTCCCAAGAGATTTGAACCCGTGATCTGATATATATAAGCTAAAGCTTGTTATATATTTAATTGATCTATAAAGAAGAAGAAGAAAAAAGAGAGAAAAAGAGAAAGTATGGTGTGAGTGATGGGGTTCTGATCCAAATTGGCGAATATCATTGTCCCTAAGAATTAAGATGGTATCACACACATAATATTAAGACCATGTCAAAGTTTGCGAGTTGACGACCTATATTGACGCATGGAAACGACCTTTCCCTTCTAGTGGAATTATGGTCCATTACAAATTTTTATAAGTCAAAAAATATAATTATAAATTAAAGGAAAAATTGTCGAAAACCCCCTATTATATAGCACTTTTTGCCAAAAACCTCCTATTATAATTTTTTGGGTGAGGAACCCCCTTATATGATACTTCCGCTCTATTTGAGCCCCCAAACCACCCATATCCTTCTATTTCCCGTCAAATTTATCCTAAAATGACATAATTACCCTTCGCCCTATCCTTCATCTTCTACAATTGACGGGGTTGAAGACTGACAAAGGTAATTTGATAGTTGATAATGAAAGATTAAGGGGGAAAGTTAAAGAATCGCAAGCTTAATTGAAGAAGATGAAGAATAGGGTGAAGCGTAATTATGTCATTTGAGGAAAAATTTGGCTGGAAATAGGAGGGTAAGGGTGGTTTGGGGGGCTCAAATAGGGTGGAGGTGTCATATAAGGGGATTTCTCACCCAAAAAATTATAATAGGGGATTTTTAGCAAAAATTACTATATAATAAGGGGTTTTCGGCAATTTTTTCTAAATTAAATTACCCATAAGTTTCAGAGAAGTTTTGAAAGGAGTCATTTAATAAGTTGTAAGTCATGATTTTAATCAATATAGATCCTATGTTGAAAACTTGTTATCTTGTCATGGGATCGATATTTAAGAGTTTCAGTTGAGTTCAATGTGTCTACATTACCTCAATACATAGCAGTTTTCTTACGATATTATATTTGATCATCAAGGATATATTTGGTAGAACTAGCTGTATTTGTAAATAATAGTTGTACCTGTTGTTTCAAATCTTGTTTGATAGTTGAGAAAAAAAAAAAAGAACAAAATGCAAGGTTCAAGATGTTGTTTTTACTTAAAATCTAGCTGTCAAGTGAAAGTTAGTATGGGTAGCTTCTAAAAATCAGCTCTAGCTGCCAAGTGAAAGCTAGTTGTTGCTTAAAATTTTATTTGGTAGTCGAGAGAAAAAAGAACAAGTTTCAAACTGTAGCTATTGCTCAAAAGATAGCTATTACTGCCAAACATAGCCCAAAATTTTGAAAGCACAAAATAAAATAAAATGGGGTATTGGAAGATATAGGAAAAATAACAAACATAAAAAATAATTGAGGTCATAATGCATACACCTGGCGTGTGTACATTAGGCTGGTTATTCTTCAAAATAAGGGTGATTTTTTTTAGAGAAAATGCAAATTTTCAAACCCGTGTACCTTCTTTCCATGACCATCTGCTACGCAAGTAAAGTTAATGAACAAGAGTTCGTAACAAGTAACACAAGAAGTATAGGAACACAAAACACTTTGTAACGGGGAAATGCCTAATTTATTTTTAACCCGTCAAAAATTGAAATCAAATGGTGTGTCATACATTAGTTATTTCAAGAAGTTCCAAAATTAATTTCTAGTTTTCTACAATTTATGATATCTAACGTATCAATTGCAAACGGTAATAAAATTTTATATAAATCATGCTCCTCTACCAAAAAAACATCCTCAACATTTCTTTTCCTCTATGATTGTACACAAAACCTTTTATGAGGCGGTCTTATACATGAGGCTTGGTACTTTAGAGAAGAAAATGTGGTACTTGGTACTCTACCAAATATCAAGTACCACCTTTTCTTCTTCCATGTACGTGCCTCATGTATGAGGTCACCTCATATAAAAATAAATGATGATTCTACTCCTGTACTACTTATGATTTCCCTAACATTCACCCAACTTCTTTTTATAGGGATAAAGTTAGGAGCCAATATCAAAAGGACTAAAAGTTACTACCTCCGTTCTACAATGAAGGTGACGCTTGGTTTTCCGCCACTCACGTAGAACGGAGGGAGTATTAAAGAGGGATCCAAGTTTCTTTTTATCTTTTTCTAAATTTTTTTGAAAATTCGTTTCAATGCCTTTGGACCCCGGTAGTTACTTTATGATTCCTTCAGGTTTCACAAAAATACATCTCCAACACCTTTAAGTTTTGGTTAAACTTTACTGCTCTTTGTTTGTTCATTATTCTTTTGTCCCGTTTGCAAAATATAGATTCTTGTTTGCAATATATAGTAGGCTTTGAAGTAATGGAAAAAAAAAAAAAAAAAGCAACACAAAATAAAAGAAAAATAAATAAATAAAAAATGATGGAAAAAAAACTAAAATTTTAAAAGTTGAAAAAGTAGTACTTAAGACTAAATTAAAAGAGTAAAAATAAAAATAAAAAAAGCAACAAAAAAGAAAAAAGAACAATGTCAACACGACTAAGGACCCTTATTATAGATGGGCCGGGCCTTATTATGGATAGTCAAGGCCCACATCACACTTACCAACACGTAGCCCAATTGGCTAAGATCCCGGGTGTAGCCAAGACGTGCTGGTGACTCTCTTGTTTGATTACACCGATAAATTTAAAAGAAAGTTTTTTTTTTTTTTTCTTTTTTGATCTCTAAAAGTGTTATGAAAATTATGTGGATGTACATTATGGTTCTCAATATCTTTTAGTATATCTTGTAATATAGAAATAGTTATATCTTCCATATATTGTGTATCTAGGGTTTTTGCTCCACAAGCAAAACCCTACCTCCTTGTACTATATAGAGTGACACCTCTTTCTCCCTTCTACTCTCTAATTCTCTCTTTAGTCATTATTTCATAACACGTTATCAGCACGAGCTCTAACCTGTACAAAGCACGAAGTTGAAAGCACCCACGGATTGATCTTAGATCTTGAATTATGCTCCAATTCACAAGTTGACTACTATGTTTATTATGGTGGAATTTTAATGGTTCATGAATCATAATAACTCCTTTAAAGGTAAATTCAATACTATCTAGTTTAATTTATTAAGACCTGCTATAATTTTATCCTTGTTTAAGTCATATATATATCAGTGTATGAGCATGATGATATATGCTTTACGCGTGTTTGTTGATGCCCCATAAATTTATTGGCCTTTGATTGAATCAATCATATATTACACATTCATGCTTGTCTCTGATTAACCTTGATTTATATTG
>BSSO01006201.1:0-12225 GCA_030267885.1 Mesembryanthemum crystallinum
GGAAAAAAAAACCAATAAGTAGTCAGACACACATTTTTCTAAAAGATAAAAAAGCTAGGATAACTAAAGTACACTGGACAGTTGAGTAATTTATAATAAATACTATATTACTATACAACTTTAAAAGAAAAGAAATATTCTACCCCTCTATAAGAAAAAAGAGCCCTCTTTCACAAATGCAGTCTCCACGTATCCCCTCTAACAGACCACCAACAAACACCTCACCAACATGCAACGATAGGTTTACTCCCCGCACACAAAGTAAACCATCAAGCATCACTTCTCATTGACAGAGCTTGCTAGATCAAATGGGCAAGCAATCTGTAATCCAAGAAGGGAACTAGCAGAACAGATAAAGCAATAAAAATCTAAGAACAATTAGAATTACTACTGCAAGCACAAAACTTATCACCTCCCTCCGGATTACATGCCTCTATTTGAAAGTACCAAAACGCTTCAATAATATCCAAAGAGTAAAAATTTTCTCTCCTACAACCAATTCCCAAAATTCTGGATTTGAATGAAGGCTTTTACCAACCCCAAACACCCCCCTCCCCCGGAGAAAGCAATCCTCCACTAAAACCCACTCTCTCCTAATGAAATGGCCCAGTGCCTTCTCCCACTCAATCTCCTCTTTCTTAACACACATGAACAGCAATATGGTCCTAAAAGAACTATAAAAGGCTATAAGCGGTCTAGCACTATCATCTCATATACTTCCGACAAAAAGAGTTATTAAGGCAGCCCCCCAGCAATCTCAAAAGAAGAAAAGAAGAAACCCTGCAAACTTCATCTTCAATAGAGTGCTAAGCTCCCATTCTATAGACACGCAAACAGATATTTGATAAATGAACTTAAGTAATTTGCCAAACTAGACGTCTTAAATCACCAACAACCACCCAGCACACTTCTCTCCGNAGAAAACACAATAAATGCAAGTACGCTTTGTCGGTTTGGCGGGCAAGAAACTAGTGTGATTCAATGCTTTGTTTGCAATAATATGGTGCATCTTGCTTGAAAGGAAATGCAAAGGTCTTGCACGCAACCTAAGTGCACAAAAGCACACCTCAGTAATCATTTCTGGGCGTATTGAGCGCTGAAGAATGCAGAGAGCACCATTCTTCCCATGCCCAGAACAGCAAACCTGAAGATCACAAAAATTGAAAAGATTAACAGTAAATTGCTTATGCAGCTTTTTTCCACCAAGTCAAAGTAATGTATAAACAAAACCTTTTATGGCATATTTACAGGGAACTAAGATATATATCTGTGTAATGAAAAGGACAAACTTGATGACTGACTTCCACTAATACTTTCCAAGATCACTCCAAATTAGTCAAACAAATAGAACTCACCAATTCGTAATTGCTTTGCTTAGATATTCCAGTAGCAACAGGATTTGCATTAATCCTCAAACCATAGGATAAATCCTTCAAAGGACCAACGTTTACCAAAGAGTCCCTTACTGCAAATGAGAAAGATTTCTGCAAATGGAAAAGTCATCAATAGAACACTTGCACAATATGAAACACAAAGTATCTGCATAAAGCGCAAAGCACGAAGCCCCAAGGCTTACACTCTTTTTAACCTTGATGCAGAGTCAATCAACCACAGCACGCCTTCGGCAATGCTTTTTAAATCTTTAAAATATATATATATTGCGCAAAAGGTGTGTGCCTCAAGAAAAGCTGATAAGAGGTAGATGAAGCAGCAGTGTTGTACTTGATGGAGGACAACACACTAAGCGATTAATATTTTAGTTTCCTCTTCAGAGTAAACAAGGTATTCTGTGTGGTGAAAGGAGATTCAATTTAGGTCTGTCAATGTTTCAGTGAGAATTCAACATCCAGTAAGATAAACCAACTTCCAATGACAAAGCAGCACTCCTTAGAGGTCGCCAGCCCCACCCACAAGCCCAAAAGAAGAGAAGAAAACACAGAAGCAGTGATACGCAGCCATAGACAAGTGCAAAAGGCAAGAAAGCCCTTCAAAAAATAAATCCACAATGCATCAGATGTGAGCAGAGAACTAACCTGAGTTGAATCTGCTTTATTAGGAGTAGAACCATATAATGAAAGCTCCTCACCACCAACTATATCTTGAAGAGCATCAGAGGATGAGCGACGTAGCCGTTTTGAAGATGGTACATCACCTTCAATATCACCAACCTGTTCAACAAAGTGAAATATTTTTGAACAATTAGTGCTTCATATTGTATTTTGGTTCAGTGCTTCCATTTCTTAGACTTGGATACAGCTGAAAACAAACAACATTGAACAGGGTCTTTCAAAAATAAAAGAATAAAAGGAATAAGAAAGAGAGATGGGGGAAAAAGATGTGAGTTGGGTACAGAACAGACAAATCTGAAGCTGAAGCAAAAACAAAAGTTATGTAAAATAATGGGATATTAAAGTTAATAAACCACCTCTTCCTTTAACACAGATGACAAGAGCGCAGGTGCTGTTCCAGAAGTATATTGCACAAGCAAACTATCTCCCAAGCGGCTTCCCAGAAAGAAGAAAGAATCTCCAACTGTTGTGATACCCTACAAGATAATCAGCAACTCTGCTAAATGAAACTTGCAGAAATGCTAATATCATGGGTACAAAGTTTCAGAAGTTATGAATCAGAAGAATGGAATTGTATTCAGCTAACCGATGTTAGAACAGATGCTCTGGACTTTGAGAGATCAAGCCTCTGCATAACCCTACCACAAAGAACAAGATTGATCGAGAAAATCCCAAACATGGAATAAGCAGACAAAAAAAACAATACAACTCCAAGAGCGGATCTAGCCGCAGTGGGGTCATTGAGAGCAATTATCACAAAATGTTACTTTCTCCTACTAAATTGATTAACAACTTCTGAACAGGACACTACATGCATGTGCATGATGTTCAACACTATACAAACCAGAAAAAACAATTTATTCCAATGACAGCAAAAAACGGTTAAACGGTACAGTAGCCATTTAAATAGTTTCCACCTACCCTAAACCGGCAAGAGTTTATCAAAAAGTCCCTAGTGTTGTTTTATGACGAGAATATTTTCGTTTTCAGAATTTTGTTTTTTATTTTTATTTTTTTTATTTTTTTTTTTTTTATCAATTAAAAAATATTTTCGTTTTCAGAATTATATTACATTATATATAGGACGTATACAACAATTACCAGTGAATGACATAGTATCCTCAAGTAGAAAAAAAATAACAAACTCTCCTACTTTCACTCCGAAACCCCCTTGAGCGCCAAAGGGAGTCCTCGTAAACCAATTAATTCTAGTGATAGGAACACTTGAAGGGACTTAAGTGAGGATCCCTGGCTAGTGGTTAACTTCTCCAGCCAACTACACCACAAAATTTGAAAGATTGTGCCACAGCGTTTATTTCTCTCAAACCAGACCAAAACCAGCATTCTTTCCCCAGAAGTAGTCCTCATTAGCATCCAAATGGCTCAAATTCTCATCAATGCAGCATATTTTCCACACAAATCCTCCTCTGTAGAAGCCAAACGATTCAAATTCTCCTCAAAAGCAACTTACTTCCAGCACAAGTGCTCCTCCCAATTGCATCCATACAAATCCAATTCTCACCATGAATCTCCAATAACCCCCTCAAAAGTTGCTTGGCAATGAAAAAATAAATGCACAAGTCTATTGCTGCAATAAACAAAGAACACCACATCTAGGGACATTGATTAGCAAGAACTTTGACTCCACATGGCCGCTGAGTAAGCTTTAACGACAGACATAAACAGAGCTAAGTTTCTATTGAGTTCGCTTATGGTCCACAATTTCTCATGAACAAAAGGGTGCCCGAAGTTATCCTCTATTCCTTGGGACAAGTCCTATAAGATGATCCTTTCCTCAACATCTAGGTATCAGACATCCCCAACAAAATAAGATGGCCTCTCACCAGAAGCACATTATGCAGGCTGATTCCACTCAAGACCAAAGTCTAAGTGAACTCTTTCACTTTAAAGACACTTCAGCTTCCATAGCAAGGGTACTCAAAACCTTGCCAGCTATCTAAGTCGCTATAAAGAGCAAATCACAGATGTTTTCCCCAAAAGACCAACAAACCACGCAATTTTGTGGATAACCAGATAATTGAAAAGACTGCAAAAATCTGCCTGTGGAGGCAAGTTCCTCCAACTTGGCTAACATAGAAGCAGAGATAGTACCTTCATGAAGTGATACGAAATGAAAAAGACAAGGAAATGTAAAGAGAGAGAAAACTTGCCCCTTCCAGAATTCCTCCCACAAAGGGACCTGAACTCAAAAGGGAGTGGCGACTGGACAGAGAGAAAACAAAGCTAAGAAATGAAATTTCAAAAGCAGCAAATGTTACAATATTCTCAATCTGAACATCTCCATTCTCCACCATTCACTGAAGGCCATACTGACATTTGATAACACTATGCCATAAAGAATGAGTACATGAGGAAACCAGCACAACTATTGCAATCAACGCAATGATTTTACCAAAACACCCTCAGCCTGGAATCTGCACACTAAGTCTCCCAACTCATGGTATTTCCTTTCCTCCCTAAGTCCTCAGCCACACCCCAAATAAAATCTGATAAGCTTTATGAACCTTTTGCCACAAACCAGAGAATACAGAGGATACAAAGGCATGCAAAACTTTAGGCAAAGTGATTCTCTCCCAAGAGAAAATAAGTCGTTATTCAGCAACCAAGCCCCTGCAAACATAGGACGACAAGCAGTGGCAGATGCAGAAACAGTTTTGAGTGGTGTCACACTGTATATATTCTCTTTCAGAATTGAGATATTAACAGAAGCATATTCTTTTCCCCAAGTGTGCGCACCTACTCACAATTGGGTATGTGTGCATCCACCACTGAGCAGGAGTCCTCCAACAACCAAACAAATATACTCCTAGTAGAATGTAAATCAGTCAAGGAAAATAAATAAGTGGTTCCAGTAGTATTGCACCAACTCAGTTTTCCTGACACCGTTGTTGGAAAGGTATCCAGAGTTCAAATGCCCTTCTTAGACATTGGTAATTTGTTAAGAGCCTTCAAATATAATAGAAAAAACAAACAACATTCGCCCCTAAATGTACCTGACACCTTAAAACAGTAGTTTTTCTAGTACAATATTTCAAATATAATAGAGAAGCATCTTGACACCTCAGACAAGTAACCAAACACAACATAAAAATATGGAAATCAGATCACCAACCTTCCATCATAAACAAGGGTCAGTAATAGTAATTCACCAGTTCTGGTTGACAGCATGGCCACATCATTGGCCAACCAAATTGCATGGGCAGCATCAAGCTCCACACTGAAACTCGATCTTGGCATATCTTGACTGTAGCAAAGTTGTGTAAGAGAATATAATGTGAATTTTTTCTTGTCAAACAAAAGATAACTTAACATAGCACAAGCACAATACACAAAAGCACCTTATACCCACCAAACAAAACCTGGCTATTATTCAGAAGAAAGAGATCTTCTTTCCATTGTAATATACCTTCTGGAGTAGTGATGGCCAATGGGCCGGTTCAAGCCCGGCCCAACCGGGACCAGCCCGGCTGGGAGCCCACTAGAACCGGCCCATCGTAGGCTGGGCCTGAACCGGCCCAATTCGTTATATTCATGTGTGGTCCCGAATTCTCCGAAAAACATAATCTAATTCGTACAAGACCAGCCCATTTGGACCAGCCTGGCCCAAAGCCGCAACAGCCCAGCCCATGAATCGGAACAAGACCAAGGCACGGACCATAATTCGGCCCAAAAACCGGGCACGGCCCATGATTTGTCCAGCAACTGAATATAAAACTAAAGAAATATATATAAAAACATGATTTTGAAAAAAAAAAGTACCGTAAAATATACTCCCTCCGTCCCTCACTTACCTTAACAAAACATGATTTTTCTCATATCCTTCCTTATTCACCCTTTCACTATCTCTTCAATCCAATTTAAAATTATACTTTCTCTCTCTAATTACTCTCTCTCTTCAAATTTTTTTCCTCTCTCACACCCCACTACATAATATTTTAATGTATCTCAATAAGGGCAAAAGAGGCAAAATTTACAATCCTTAAATCCCTCATGAATAGTGTTTTGTCAAGGAAAGTTGGGGAGGGAGGGAGTATAATTTTTAATTAAAATATAGCCCATGACCAACCCATTATACCTCAAGACCAAAACCAGGACCAGCCCACAACCAGGACCGGCCTAGCTCATGACCAGGACCGGTTTGGCCCATAACGGTTTGTACCCAATTTGCTATCCACAGGACCATGGGCCCGGCCCGGCACGAACCGTCAGCTAACGAGCTGGTCCGTGCCAACGTCAACCTGAACCGGCCCACTACTTGAATCGGCACGGGACCGACCCAGCCCAGCCCATGGCCATCACTACTCTGGAGTATCATAATTCAGTGTCCAAATCAAAACGGACACGGCCTTAGCCTGACTACTTTTTCCCTAGCTGCGTGCGTGAAACAAATAAGGCTAGACGCTTCAAATTGGACAGAAAGGATACTAAAATTCCCCAAAAATAGCATGTTAACTCGGATCCATAAGGATTCAGCCAATCGTTTTGATCGTGGGATATCATTGAGAAATAAGAATCCGTGTTATCAAAGGATTTCCCGCGATTCTTTCTAGTATGGAATGAGTCAGTCATCCACTTTGGTATCTTATTGAACAAAAATGGTGATATTGTTCCTCCATTGATCAAGAATTTCGATTTTTGGAAATATAAATCCCTATCTCTAAATCCAAGTGACATAGTCCCTCGCCAAAATTATGTGTGCATGTCTGTTTGTATGTTCAAGAAATCCTCGCACACAGCATATGTTACTCAGAATCTTCATTTCACCTCAAAAGTTGGACACTCCGGTTTAAGCCACAAACTTGCACAAATTCAAGAATGGCTGATTCCTGAATGGGTATGGGCACTAGACACTACAACTTCTAGCTAAGTCCAAGTACCATGTGAAGATATACACATATAAATATATATGTATTCTGATGATAATAAAATGATGACATTAAATGGACAACAAGGGAATGTCGCCCAAGTACAAAAGGAGGTTGGAGATCATCTAATCCCTCAGGCTAAAGATCATCCATAATCTTATTAAAAAAATTCACGACAAGACAAGTGTTTACCATGAAGCACTTGGCTCCAAGCCTCCAACTGTACATACAGTAACCTCAAAATCGAAAAAAATAAATTCCTTATGCCACAAAGCAATGACCTCAAGATTGCCAAATTCTTTTCTCCCAATGCACTAAGTTAACAAATAGTCGATCGCAGACAGCTAGAGATTCCCTCTATTTAATCCTTTCTTTGTGCTTAACTCACACCAATTGCACTACCAATGGAGTGTATCTCAGTTAGTTGCGACTTTGACGACCTGGGTTCAAATCCTGGGTACGCCCTTCCTATTCAGTAAATGGGAAGGGAATAGCCACACTATTAGAAGTACTAGGGTAGGGGTAAGGGATGGGGTATGCAGCCAATAACTGCCGGTCCAACCAAGATGGTGCGAACCAGTCGGGGGTATTCTTATCTATAAAAGCATACACCCAAGAGAGGAAAAAAAAAATAACCAAATTCACCTCACTAGAGTCTAGACATAGGCTTATGCTATCAGTTGTTCTATCTCATTCCCCCCCCCCCCCCAAAAAAAAAAAATGGAAACAGGGTAATTTTATGACAAGTCACGCTGGACCTGGATAGAGAACTATATCCATTATCTCTCTCTTTACAGAAATAAACTTCTGACATGTATCCAAACCACATCCAAAAAGTGAAGACCAATGCTGTTCCAGCAGAAAATGCTTGAGGCTGATATGTGATCATGCACAAAATCAGCGGAAAGAGGGTGAAAATCTCCATGACTGCTTATTTTTCTTTTCTTTTTTCCCTTTATTGAGGGAATATCTGCTTCATAAAGGAATTAAAAGGGCAGCCCCGCATATGGACCTCCTACTAAACCAAGGTTGGAAAGGGATATTATTTGTGATCAGTTTTAAGATTGACTAAGAGGCCATATGGTACGACGCAGCAGAGTACAAAACTGGTCTTTCTTTACTCCTTTTCTTTTCCTTTGTGATGCTAAGGAAAAAAGGGTTACTGACGTTAAAAATTGACGTAAATTAAAGAATGGAGGGATGTCTACTAATTCCTTTATAACCACACTAATCTCCAACTCTCCATTTTTCTCCTTCCAGAAGCATTCTAATAACCATGTTGTTTGATACAGAAAGGAGCAGAAAATATTACTTCAGTACCAGATTCCTTGCAGATTTGCACACCATTAGAAACTTTTATTTTAAGATTCTTACGACTAAGCTTAGGTCCACTCATATATAAGCTATCTGAATATGTAAAGTAAACAAACAATAATATCATGCACTTCATCAAATAGCTTAACAAATGGGCTAATGGCCAACTTGTGTGCTACTGTAAGTGCCAGGCATGTGCATTAGGATTTGAGCACTCCATATATGAGCACTACTCCATTAACATGTAACATCAGGAGAGCAAAACCTACCTGCCATCAGCTGAAACTGCAAAGCTGTTCACTGCCAAAGAGCATGACATTGACTGCAAAGAATAAAAGGATTGACAAGATTAATGAACACTGCTCCACAAATAAAAATATCAATTGACGTTACTATTGAAGGCATAGAGTAAAGCTTGAAGAGAAGATTAATAAAATCAAAGGAGAGAAGCATAAATCATCATGATAAAACGGCACTGAGGTAACTTTTTACAAACAGGATCAAAATACCTGGCTGTGATAGTAAATGGCATTAGTACAAATCACAAGAACCCCGCCAATAGGAGAAGGCACTGCAAGTAGCTTGTATGCATCATGTGGGAGATTCTGTTACCAGATACAAGGGACATCACATAACTTGAATTAAATGTAATGAGAAATAGTTTAAGACAAGTAGCAAAATATGGTTCATCAACAGGTCATTGTTTGACTGCATCCATTAGCATCCTCAAAATCCCCACTTGTTAACAAGAAACAAAGTGAAAGTAAAACACGCTGTTGCTGCTAGCTGACAAACCATTGAAACTGATGGCCAATTCTAAAACCTAAACCTTTTTCATAGTTCTCCACTAGATCTAACTCAAACCTATTTGCAAAGCTTCTAATTCGTCTGAGATCTTACCATAGCTGACCATATAAGGGGATGCTGTTTCATTGTTGTGTTGATACTAAGGGCTGAAAGCATGCAAGTATGGTGCTTCCATGAGACCCTCCCTGCCCAAGTAAGCTCCCTTTCATGAAGGATTACTAACACAGGCTCGATATATCCTGAAAATAATCCACGTTATTTACAAATGCTTCACTAAACCCATCATTTATATACATAAATGAATACACACACACAAACACATATGTATAGTAACTAAAATTAAAAAAAAAAAAAATAAAAAAAAAATAAGTAAATAAAAGTATATATAAAAAAAGATATTATCATAAGGAAAGCAATGATAGGACGGTAGAACGCAGAATTTATTTGCAGTGCCTATATGAATCCAACCCAAATTTTCAAGTCTGTCTCCTCAAGTTGGAGGATCCCAACTCCCAATCCCCCTACCTGATTTCTTTTAAAGTGATACAAGAACGAGTTACATTTCCTTCAAGCAAATAGATAAAAATAACGGGCATAAAAGTTTTTGTTTAGAAAAAGTAAAATAAAAACAGACATTACTCATTGATTTACACGTTATATAACATTCAGCTATGGAGAATATACCGCCACCCAACAAAAATACTTCATAAACTATCATTCACTACTTTTGCTTCTGAAAGATCAAAAGACGGTAGTACATATTAATGAAATCAATTACAGGAATTCTATCAACAAAGCAGTTTGAACATTATTTGTAGTCCTCACCATGGACAAATATAAAATCTTTAACATGCTTGATGTCCAAGTCCCTAAGATTAATTATGTAAGAAGATTCAATGCGAGCAGAAGCTGGACTTCCAAAATTGAAACCTTCCTCATCACCAACCAAACCTGTACCAACCTGTTGAAAATTGACACAATCAAAAAATACATTACAACAAACAGATTATCAAACACATATAGTCCCAAAATTGAACTTCCCGCCTTTTAGATGGCTAATATAGCAGTATTGAGATGGAGAACTTCTTACAAACCAAGATATTACAGAAATACCAAAAAAAAAAAAAAAAAAATGTTGTAAATCATGTTGCTTAGAGTATGTCATCATGCTATTCTCCCTCCTTTCCCCCATGAAAAAGAAGACATATGATGATCTTTATAAGACCAGGAGGCAGGGGAAAGAAAAAAATGTGAAACACCGTTGTTAATGAACTAATTTCATATTATGAAAAATTGTTAAAAACTATATAGCAGTTTTTTGTGACTTAATACACTTTATTACCTTTTAAGAGGGTTTTCTTTTTTGTCCAATGCTACCTCACTCCCTTTTTCGGTCAAAAATAGACCTGACGTGACCGATTTGCACCTTATTTATTTAATATTATCATGACTTAATATCTGGCCAAACATATATAATGCTTTTTTTAATAAAAGGGGCAAAGCAATAGAATATGGTGTCAAAAATATACAATGCTACTACATTCAAAAAGGGGCAAAGCAACCAACGATGGTGACAGATGAAAATAGAGACCTGAACAGTCTTAAGTATTATCATTTGCAGATCATAAACAAGAACTCCTCCGCACCTGCCTTGAGGATCCACCTTTACCACTGGGCCTCTAGCAAAGGACTCCCTCCCTCTTTTGAGAAGAAGCCAATCTGGACCCTCGAAACAATGCAACGAACTGAAGAAAATTTGCACAGCATCAGAAAAAACATTAACCGATTGAGGAATCTGTGATCAGTGGCAAAACTGGGGTAGGCATCAACAAAAGATTTGGATGCACCAAGACAAACTATTTTTTTTTTTTTTTTTTTTCAAACGAATTGATCTACTTCTATTATTCATCCACTCGGGGTAAGATACCGAGGAAACTCTTGAAAAAACAAAGAAAATCAAATATGAAGTGGACATTTGAAGGTTGAAAGACCATCAATATATCTTTGAATTAAGATTATAAAAGGCAATGAAGAGCAAAAATGCTTGTCTGACAAAGATTACTACCTCAAGCGGATACTTCTCTATTTTCCTTGTTATTTTCTCTCTCTCCACTTAATTCTGCCTCTTGTGGCACAAGGAAAAAAGGTGTATTGAAGGTGCATCGAAAATACCGTCAAATTTGAAAATTGATAGGTTAAGTTAGTTCATTTAATAAATTTTGCAAGCTTCTCAAATCAAGGCTTAAAAGAAAAAGAGAAAAAATATTAGTGAGGGTAAGGTTGTATACATTTAACCACTCAATGGGACCTTGCAACTTTCAAGAGGTAGTAGGTAATGGTGTGGTATGTATGGATCAAATAAATTAAGCTTCTAATGACAAGATAGAAAGGAAGATGGCAAGACCCTATCATTTATCCCTCCGACTCAAAATCTCCTATGCAATTGCCATTTTGGTTCAACTCAAATCTATTTATTTTTTTAGATAAAAAGAAAGATTATATTAATAGAAAATAGAAGTGCAACCAAGGAGTCCTCTAAAGATGAACTATTTACACATCAGCCCAATGCCGAGCCAGTTGTGAGACAGGATAACTCCCAAAAAAACCCACCAGCCTTAGCCCAAAGAGAAGCTAAATAAACTATCCTGTCCCACACCCCATCAACAGGTATAAACCTATCAGTGAAGACCCAACCATTCCTCTCAAAATGTCCTATGCATTTCTATTTTGGGTCTATATTTTACACAAAAGTGACAAGTTAGCCCTCCTGACCCACTCATCCCACACTCAGTCTCTCTCCACCCCCTTACCCCTTCCCTTCCCCTGCCTCACCAATTCCCCACCCCTGAACCCACCCATCCACCTCCCCAGAAACCCCCCCCCCAAAACCCAGCCATCCCCAAAACCCAACCCCCTCATTCCGCCACCACCATCACCACCGAAACCCACCCTCGAAATTCACCTCCACCACCATCGATATCCACCTTTACCACCCCCGAAATCCACCACCACCACCACCGAAATTCACCTTTACCAGCCCGAAAATCCACCCCCACTACCCCCGAAACCCACCCCCCTCCACCAGCCCCGAAACCCACCCCCCTCCACCAGCCCCGAAACCCACCACCCTCCAACCCCGAAACCCACCA
>BSSO01006202.1:0-12223 GCA_030267885.1 Mesembryanthemum crystallinum
TTAATTGAAGCACACAGGGAAAGAAGACACTAGGGTTTTGGGTTCACCAACCAGATGTCCGCAGAAAACTAATAATTAATCCCAAGATTTAATTAAACACATGTAACAGCAGGTTTTTACTAATTTAATCGATACGCTTTCTCAAACCGATAACGAATCTATCTCAATTTATTAACCTACACTATCTCTAGGTAGATTTAAACGATTCAGGAAGCATTAAGAGCAATAAAAACCCATAAACAACAAAACTGTAAGAATCACGTTTGTACTTCTCAATATTTCGTTCGATTCCCTGTTTATATTACTATATACCAATGCATATAATCACTTCTCAATCTCATACATGCATAATAAATCAAATCAAAGGGTGATCAAGCCTTTAATTGCATTAAGAACAATAACATAAACACACATGTAATAAATATTAAATCTTGGAATAATAATATTGCAAATCTACATCAAAAAGGTTGGCTACACCTTGGCCCTAACTAGAAGAATTTAGCTCATGATAAATAATAAACCTAACACCAAAAATTTAAAAGAATTCATCAAAACAATTACAAGTTCAAGAAAAACCTATTGCTTGATGAAAGATTCAATCTTGGCTTCACTTGTGTAATCTTCTTCTTCTTCTTCAATCTCAATGTGTTTCAATAGAAGAGAGGCAACAGAATAATAAAACATGTAACAAAAGGTCTCAAAAGGTGTCTCTTAAACCCTAAAATTATCCTTATATAGCTATTGGGTAGTAAGGAAAAAGAACAAAATAAAGCAAATTTGGTTATGGCCTTTCTCGCCTAATGCGAAGACATGGGCTACGTCCAGAGACATGGGCAGGTAACGTCTTTCTCGTAAAGCATCTTTTCTTGATTAGAATGACATGGGTAAGTCCCAATCACATGAGTGGGTCATGTCTTCTCCAAAAACGCATCAAAACGCTCCTTTTAAGCCCAACACTCACGTCAAAACTTCCAACTTCAATTGTATTTCAAATCTCACCAAAATCTTCTACCTAGACACAAACAAACCAATAGCAGTAAACAAGAATTAAAGAGCTAAAATAAACTAAAACAAACTAAAAACTCACATATTTAAGCCTAAAACTAAGAGTAAAATATAGCAAAAGTATAGTATAAATCACCACTTATCACTCTCTCTCCAGATGTGATATATTGCTGCTAGGAGGGCTGCTCTCTAACTCTTTTTTTTGCTTATTTGCCTCTAACATACTACCTATACTAGTCCATTTCTCTTCTAAGGCACATAGGACTTCTCAGAATCCTAAGCCATCTCATAATTGCACTCCACACTACTGTAGAGTATTTGCAAGCGAAAAAAATATGCTGGACACTCTCCTCAGCTGCAGAGCATAGAACACATCTATTAGCAAGGTGCCATCCCCTTTTCTTCAGGTTATCACAGGTTGCCAGCTTATTTGCATTTGCTAAGAGTGCAATCACTCTGTGTCTTGGCATAGCCATATGCTCCCATATAGTTTTATGGTGTCTGCTTATGTTTCCATTATCTCTCAAAAAGTCATAGGCTTCAGCTATATTGAATTTACATCCATTGCAGTTTTGGATGTTTGCTGCTGCTGCTTCTTTAGATCCACACATATGAACCAGCTCATTTTGATGCAAATAATCTTTTTCCACACCCAAGAGTCCCCTTGTTTTGCTTCCATCCCAAATGTTCCCCTATCTCAGATTCTATTTATACCCCCAGTCACCCCATATAGACTCCTTATTGTGACCAATCACACTTATCCATTTTATGAACATTGATTTGTTCCATGAGAGTATTTCTTTGAGTCTAAGCCCCCCCTCCTTATGGGGTTTACACACATCTTTCCACCCCATAAGTATCATTTTTACATCACCCCAAAAGAAATTCTTACACAATCTATCAATCTGCTCTATGACAGTTTTGGGGATGATAATGGTAGAGCACCAATAAGATTCAATCCCAAAAATTACTGAATTAATCAATTGGGCTTTACCAGCATAACTCAAGAATTTATTCATCCAGTTTTGTAGCCTTGTAGAGACCTTGTTCACAAGAGATTGACAGACAGCAACAGATAATTGCTTAGTGTTGAGAGGAACCCCCGGGTTATTTGAATGGAAAATAGCCCTCTATAAACCCAGTCTGATGCAAGATATCATCCTTATCTGCTTGATTCACACCCCCAAAATATGTAGAGGTCTTACTGCAATTTGGTTTCAGTCCTGACATGGAGGCAAACTTCTTCAAGCTATCACAGATTAGCTGGATAGAGTGTTGGTCTCCTCTACAGAATAACAAAAGATCATCTGCAAATATCATGTGATTCAAACCCATTCTGCTACATCTAGGATGATAGTTAAAATCCCCCATAGTTGCAATTTTCCTCAGCATTCTAGAATACATCTCTATACAAATAACTAATAAGTATGGGGAGATAGGGTCACCCTGCCTCACACCCCTATGACCCTTGAAATATCCAACCAGAGAACACTGAAAATTAATAGAGAAGTAGGTAGAATTCACCCAAATCATTATCCATCGGATAAACTGAGGAGGAAAGCCCAAGTAGTGAAGAGTCTGTTCAAAAAAACCCCAGTTGACAGAGTCATATGCCTTTCTAATATCCACTTTGACCATGACCCTAGGTGATATTCCCTTCCTCCCATAGTGTTTGACAAGCTCATGGGCCAAGAAAATGTTTTCAGTAATGTTTCTCCCCCGGGCAAAAGCATTTTGTTCCTTTTCCACAATATGGGCCATAGCAGGCTTCAGCCTATCTGTCATTATCTTAGTGATAGTTTTATATAACACACTACAACAGGAGATAGGGCAAAAATCACAAACACTCTCAGGTTTAGTGCACTTAGGGATAAGAGAAATTACAGTAGAGTTAAGTTGTTTTAGGAGCTTACCATTGGTGAAAAATTCCTGCACAGAATTGCAAACATCCTTGCCCACTATGTTCCAAGCTACTTTGAGGAATTTGGAGGTGAATCCATCCGGCCCAGGTGCCTTGGTATTAGGAATGGAGAAAACTACTCTCTTGATGCCATCATTAGTAACAAGGGCAGTCATATTGCTCTTCATTTCTTCATTGAGTTGAGGACCATGTTGAAGGAGAGAGGTATCAAGCTGCTTAGTATCTTCAGCAGTTCCCAATAGAGATTCATAGTATCCCACAAAAGCATTTTTGATATTATGCTCACTATTCTGACAGATCCCATCTTTATCTTTCAGAGATCCAATCCTAGAGTAGGATTGTTTCTCTTTTATTTTGGCATGAAAATAATTGCTACATTCATCTGACATCTTGATATCATTGATTTTAGCCTTCTGGTAAGTGGCTCTCAGTTCTGCATTCTTCATTTTGATGTATTGTGCAATGAGATGCTTCTCATTCCTAATTAAATCAGTATTGAAAGGGTCAAAATGAAGCATAGCTTGGCAGGTAGTGAGCTCTTCATGAGCCTGATTAACTCTGTCACTGATGTTGTTGTACTTCTCTCTATGAAGCTGTCTGAGTTCTCTTTTAAGCGCCTTTAGTTTGCAGCAGATTTGTACATAGTGCATCCACTAACTGACAGGTTCCATACATTCTGCACTAGGGGTAAGAAACCTTCATCCAGTGCCCAACAATTTAGGAATCTAAATGGCACATGTCTTATAGGAGGATGGAGGCCTATAGTGACCAGACTAGAGGAATGGTCAGAAGTACCACACTCTAAAAATTACAATTGGGTGTGAATGTTATCAAGGATCCAGAAAGGGTTTGTCATGACTTTATCCAGCATTGACCAAACACTAGTCTCTGAATCATGTTTATTGTTCCATGTAAAATGAGATCCAGTAGCTGGCAAGTCAAGAATATGGTTGTGGTTTAGTCAATCAGCAAACTCCTTGATCTCCTATGGGTTAGGATTAGAAAAGCTTATTCTATCATCCTCATGTATGGTGACATTAAAGTCTCCCAGCAGCATCCAAGGCTCATGAATAGTGCTTCCCCACCTGGTAATATCACTCAACAGAGTTCTCCTCTCACAAGCTGAGTTTGAGGCATAAATCATAGTCATCAAGAAAGTGGTCCTATCTCTAGTATCAATCACTTTACACATAATAGCCTGAGCAGTTTTCTCCATGATTTGCATATCAATCCATCTTCTATTCCAGATCACCCACACTCTCCCATTGTGGTGATGTTCCTAATTGAAACAGTAGTCATAATGACTACCAAATTTCCTAGCAATACCATCAGCCTTACCACACTTCACTTAGGTCTCCATAATACCCAAATATATCTAATATGTTTTTATCCACCAAGAATTTTCTAACTTCTTGGTGCTTGAAGTGCTTATTGAAGCCCCTCACATTCCATGCTGATATCCTCATATTAAAGAGGGAAGAGCCCCCCACCACCTGTGTCCACCATATCCCCACCATCTATTGTATCCATGACTGGATCATCAAATAAATTCTCTGCTTCTTCAACAACTTGGGACCACAGAACATGGAATTTAGATTTCAGAGTTTGAGTATCCTTATTACTCCTGGCAGACTGTATAGCTTTTCTGTGATGAGCCACTAGTCTAGGAGGGACAGACTAAAAGGGTCTGATATCTCCCTGGGAGGGATCATCTACTACATCTACAAGTGGAGGTTGTTCAATCTCCTCCTTCATACCCTGGCTCTGAGGTTCTGCTGGTTCCTACACCACAATCATTGGCTCAGGTTCATCTCTAGCATTATTTTGATCCTTTTTCCTGTTTCTTTTACATTTGTCTTGAGTATGCCCCAACTACATACATGTACTACAGTAGAAAGGAACCATTTCATAATGTATCTTCTGACACACTTGCACACCAAATGGAGTACATATGGTTATTTCCTGAGGCAGGGTAGTAGAGATGTCCACCTAAATTAGGCACTTGGCATAAGATATTCTCTGCTTGGCAGATGTACACTAGTCTGCACAAAGTGGTGTTCCAACCTTGCTTGCTATCTCACTCAGACCCCTCTCAGACTAATACTGCACATCAAGAGTTGGGAATGTGACCCAAATTAGAACTACATGCACCTGTTCCATCTCTACGCAGAAAGCCGGGGTCCAGGGTTTCAGGAAGAAAGCCTTATTCTCAATGGTCTGGTGTCCTTCCTTTAAGATAGTATCCTTGTCCTCCTCTTATTCAAATCTCAAGAACAACCACCCTTTTGAATGAGTGAGCACTTGAGGCTTAGAGACATGGGACCAATGTTTCTCAATGTAGGCATGAACCACAGGCACCTTAGGGTTTCCTCCAAGCACAAACCCAACAAGTGTGTGTTTCCAAAAATCAATCTCACTCTCCATATCATCTTCATCAAGTTGTACCACATCAGAATCTACTAACTCAGGGACAAAATGCAGTGACATACCCTTCCCAGGCTTTCTATTCCTAAAAAATAATTGCCTCCATTTGTCATTTTTATTCTTGCCATTTTCACCATTTTATCTACATTACCACCTCCATTCTTATCAAAATCCACATTTATTATAGGTGTGTTACAATTCAATTCATCAATAGGCATAGTGTTCTTCATTGGACTCACACTTTCCCCATAAACAGGTCCACCATTAGCACCACCACCATTAATAAAACCATCACCATTAACAGCACCTCCATTAATAGGACCACCATTAACAGGACCATCATTAACAGAACACCATTGACAGAATCCTCATTAACAACCACAGGTGGGAGGGGGACATGCATCTCAGAGGAAAAGCCTAATTCACGCAATTCATCATCAATAGAACTGGAAGTACCTGATTGATTCTGTTTTGCCAATGTTTGAGAGGGACCAACAATGGCCGTCGATGTTAAGGGAAGGAAAACAGCAAGATTCGGCAATGGCGGAATCTGCTGGGTCAAATTTATCTCTCCATTCTGGGCACCATCTGAGCCAAGTATACCATCATTAGACTCGGCGTTGAAGAAGCTACTATTGTTGCTTTGGCGGGTCGTCCTCTCTTCTTCATCATGGGATTTATAACATTATTACATACCAGATTTATTTAAAAGTTTAAGTCTTATACCGATAACTGTCTTACTATAAACTACATATACTAATATAGCTATTATCCTTATCACGGTCCTTGCAATCACACTTCCCGTCGTAGCCCATCAGGTATCTGTTTAAAAAACATAGAAAAACATTTAAAGAGAAAAGTCAACTTATACAGACACCCCGTAAAAATAATGAAAATCTATTAGGTTTTACTAAGGTCAAAATCATCTTTAGGGTGATTTTTGAAGATGATGTTTATTATCTTGGTTATTATATAGACTATTTAGAATAAATATTTTAGAGTTATCAATTTTACAATTATTTATTATTTAATAAAATTTCCTAATTATCAGATTATTTATCCTTTAAGTAATTTATTTATTTAATTTATTATTATTTTTTTATTTTTTTGGTGAAAGATAAGCATTTCATTAATAATCACCAAATAACAGATTACAAGACTCTAAATGCGAGAGGATAGTTCACCACCATAACATTACATATGAGGATTTTAATTTATTATTATTATATTAAGGAATTTGGGAAGAGTTTAGTCGGGCTTATAAGATTACCAGAACCTTAGATTAAATTAATATGTGAGCTTACCGACCATTGAGTGTAACGATCATTTAGACCATCTACCAATGAGGTGTGGCCAATCTCGGGCCTATCCTGTTAGGATTTCCCTACAATATCTCGAACCTACCAAATAATGGTTTCCCTACTTAATAAATTATATCTCGGGCCAACCAAATAATTGTTTCCCTACTCCATAATAATATCAGGATCCCTTTTAAGGAATCCAATATAGCTGGTAGTTATGTTGTCCAACGGTTATCCGTCGATTCAACTGGCCATTTATTAGTTTGTACACATAGCCCAAGAAATCCTTTAGACTTATTAATTCAAGAATATTTAAGGATATTATCCAGTCAAATTATTCGAATTCATCTTTTTAAATTATTATAAATTATTCTCATGATAATCTTTGTAAACTTATCTAATCATTTAGCTATATTACTTATTAACTTATCTTCCACTTATTATTAAAAGACCCTTACCCAATTTATCTTATTACTTTTTCTAATTTATTTTCTTATTATTATTATTAGTAATTCTCTAAAGTGATATTTATTCTTATCTCTAGCGAAAAGGCCACTTGACCCCTAAATTAGATGAATGTCGATTATCCCCTATATTGTTATTTCGTTACTTATCTATCACCATTCCACTAATTATTTCACTAAGGTTGAGATTGCATATTTTACTAGTGAATTTACCTTTTTGTCCTTAACTTCAAAAACTCATAAAATATTACTACTTCCCTTATTTCACTATGGCCAATTATATGCTTGTATAGATTAAGAAAATTACCATTTTATCCCTACTCTCCTTAATCATTTATTGTCATTACCAAATTATTCTCTCAAATTATCATGAAATTACCTATTTAACGTTCCATTTTCTTAAAGCCGATTATAATCATTACTATACCCATTATTTTCCTATTATTCTTTTAATGTCCAAAATTGAGTTAAGTAATGGGAAAATTATTATTTTTCCTTTAGTTTCTCCATAGGGCCAATTTTCTCAAATTATTCCAATCTTATTCTATTTCTCTTACACTAAAAATGTTCTAAACTCAATACTTATTACTTATTCGTTATCCCAATAATCATAACTTAACTAAAATAAATAATTAAACTATTTATTAATCTAGGGGTTTATGTTCTCCTAGCATGATACTAGAGTTTCATATCACATTCCAGCTAATTAAGTATTTTATTAACAAAAAAAAAACAAGAATTAAGCTCACGGTTATCACATGCAAAGCACCATTAGTGTTTTTAATCTTATTTCTTTATTACCCATAATTTATTAGTGGTAATCCAAGCTTATATACCTCATAATACACACGGCTTATACATGCAAGATTAATTAGCTTCTTTAATCCCCCTTTTAATCACATAGCACATAATTAATTCAATTAACCAAACCTAATTAGTCAAGTGGAATAGATGGACATGAATTTACCTTAGGATTAGCTTAGGATTAGGGTTGAGTTAACCGAAAATCACTTATCTCTCTCCTCCTTGCTCGGCTAATACAAAGAGAATATGGGTATTAAGGTTAGATTAGGGAAACCCGTGAGGAAATTAACTAGAAATCAAGGTTGCATGTGTATTTTACATTCAAATCCTTCTTGATCCTCTACTTCCACCTCTCGTCTTCTACCTCCTTCTTTTTTCTTCGTATTCTTCTTCTCTTTCTCTCTCTATGTCCAAGCAAAAGATTAGTGAGTTAATGAGAGGTTGGGATTAGGATTTACATGAGTTAGAGTATAAGTAGTTAGTATATGTGTGTGTGTGTGTGAGTGTTGGGGTGGGGTTAATAGGTTGTATAGGGTGATAGGCTGAGTGAGTAATCACTCCATGTGTCTACATGAGTTTGCCTTAGCACCATTTCTACTATTCATCCATGTTCATCATCATCATTCTCTTTTCTTCCTCATACGCCATCTCACCACCCAATTATCCACCAATCTTCCTCTTCTTAACACATGTTACTACCAACTTCATAACCCAATCATATATAGGTACTTAAAAAGGTGAACAATCGCATTAGTCTCCCAACTCTTCTATTTCCTCACTCATGTAATGCATGGGGCACTATTCATTCATAATTTGATTCAAGTTGAGTACCAATTGCATCTAGTTGATCTCCAAATAAAATAGCTTTTCTAATCTTAGGTTGAGTTCTAATCTAATTTAGTTGAGGTTTCGTTGATGTTAGATGATTACATAAATATTAGGGTTTCGGTTTCTCAAGAAAAAAGTAAGCGAAAAATTAATTAGGATTAAATTAGGATTAGAAAAAAATTAATTAGAGTTAAATGGGTGTTAAAAATTGCATGTGTTACAGGAGGTGAGTTATACATCCCATAAAATCAAACATATACGTGAAATTGAACAATCCCGATCAAGCTATCAATTAATCTACCTATTCCCTTGAAGAAAGTATACAGCAGCTCCAATCCCAGCCTTGATGAAATTTTGCTCTGGTTTACTCCCCTTTTCATGTATTAACTAAGCCACTTCACCTCCTTTCTAAGAGCTTGTGGTCTTTTGTTAATGCCAAGCCATTGCAAAATGTTTTTCCACACCTGCTTTGAGTACTCACATTCAAAGAAAAAATGTGAACAATCTTCAATTGCCTTGATGCATAGTTGTAGACACCCCAACTGGTGTCTCATTAGTCCTCCTACCACCCTATAACAAAAACAATGGCATGCTTGTAGACGATGAACCTCCTACATCAAGAGATCCCGAGAAGATGTAACCCATAACTCTCACTCTCATAAAATATCCTATCCCATAAGCTTTTTGAAACATCAAACAGATCCCAAATCTGAGTTCCGTATAAAAAAAGTTATGAGCATTTCAAGTTTTCGACCCAAAACAGCCCATGCGTCCACGATCCGGCCCACAACACATGGGAAGTACCCAAAAATCAGTTTAAATCAGTTCTAAGCCAATCACACGCCTTAAAAGGGGTTTAACGTAACGCTTTTGAAACTCGTGTTGAGGATTGCAACCGGGTTTCTGAGCTTCACCGCCAAGCGTTGAGCTCAGCGCCTCACAGGCACCCCCTTCATTCCAAGGAAAGGAGGAGAAAAATGAGATAATTTTGGTGACAATTGAGAGCAATTAGAGGAAAATACTTGAGCACATTTGTTAGAAAACTTGAGAGTTTGAGAAAATTCTTGAGAGTTCTTCCCCACCATCACAAAAACAACCCTTCACCACTACAACCACCACAAAAAACCTCCACAAAATCACTTCTCCCAAACTCATATCCCCAAACACAAACCCCAAATCTCTTCGATAGAATCTCATATTTGCCATTAACTGGGAATCTCGAGTTTGAGGAAACTCATACAAGGAGGTTCCGATTCAAGGTAGCTATCCCAAGGGTGATCCACCATTGGTTTATCACTCTAATCTTTCCTTGTTATCTTCGTTTTCCATTTTTAGTACTTTTACATAAATATTCTTGTTAAAATGTTCACTTGTCATTAGATTGAAATAAACAAAGTATGAAATGAACCTCATGTTCACTTGGTTAAATCCCACCAAATAAAACATGTTCACTAAATTTGTTGTTTTCAAAGCATTAAACTTGCGTACATATGTTCTAGATGGGATTGATGCACCAATCACATGTGGTTCATCCCATTAATTCCATCCACGAATATGTGCTTTATATGAGCTTGATTCACACAACTAATCCCATCCATAAGCACTAAAAGTGGCCACTTACAATTCTTTGGTAACAATGTTCGTACAACCCACTTAGTGAATTTAAAAGGGCTTAATCTATTGTATGTTAATCATAGAAAACTTTTGATCCATTTGAGTGGAGTCATTGTTACCAATGGGCTAGTTGGGCTAGTTCTGCATCCCCAAACTCAAATATCTTTCATTGGGCATTTGAAGTCATTCTCCATCCAGGAGTGGGGTGCAAATCGTCTTGATCATGATATCCTTCTAGATATTCGTGCTCAAAGCCTTTTCTAAAAATGGTTCCTTATTTCCAAAAATTATGGTAGCGACTTCTCTACTTTTGCTTATACTCAAACATAGTCCCCCGACAAATAATCGAATCAAAACATGATAAACAAGGCTGAACGCAAATCTATCAAATACAAATCGAATCGTATGTTAGGCCCCCTATTGTTTATGGGGCGCAAGGTCCTGGGGTTCCCACACTAGTACACACTATAAGCCAGTTGAAATCCCCTTTTCATAAGTTGTCAACAGTAGCAAGTTTATTGAGTATGGCCATTTGAAATACATTCAATGTCTAGGCTGAGTCAAAGTGTTCCATATCACCTTATACCCCTTAAGAATTCTGCCCTTTCTTATGAATACATCATAAGCCTATTTCAAGTTGAATTTACCAGCACACAGTACCTCCAGCTAAGTTTGAGCATATTTTACAAGCTCCCTATTTTCTCCACAAATTCCTTCTTCACATAGAGTAACTTTTTCCACACCTAAGAGTCATTAACTCTTGGTTTTGGACATTGATGTTATGATCTCTCAATAAAACTTGTACAGTCAAGAAATCCAAACAGACTCCTTCCTCATCAAGATGTTTGCCACCTATTTCAATTGTAGTGTCATGTTTCAAGTCAACACTTCCTTTATACCAATCTTCCCTCCTTATGAGCCCTGCAAATATTGTTTCATGACATAAATGTCATAAATCTTCCCTGTTTTCCCCACTAGAATTGTCTGCATTGCTTCTCCAACTAATCCACAACACAATTGGGCATAAGAAAGATGGAACTCCAGTATGATTCCATTCAAAAAACGGCAGAATTTATAAGTTGAGTTTTCCCTGCAAAAGAGAGGAATTTGTTTTCCATCCATGAAGCCTAGCAGCCACCCCAACAATCAACTTTTAACAACAAGCAGCAGTCAATCTGCTGCAAAGTGGAACCTCCAAGTAAGAGAAAGGGAATGTCCAGCGGTAAACCCAGTCTTCAGCATGATGATCTCCTAAACCTGCACATTTGTACCCCTAAAATAAATTGCAGTCTTCTGAGGATTAGGTTGGAGGCCAGAGATCCCAACAAATATGTTTACACACTTATCTTACACTCTTTCTTATGTAAAAGGGTGAGTTTTGCTTGAGAATAAGGGTGATATTCCTTGTAAAAAGTGCATGTTCTTGACAATAAGGATGATTCACCTGATATATACATTAGGGGTTAGACTACTTACCTAATATACATTCACACGCCAAATCTACATAAAATTTGCCACAGGCAAGGCAACCACACTGCTCTGACCCGACTTGGCATAACAAAGCCCATGCATGGTCTGACCAAGGGGGAGGATCGACCTGACCCAAAGGTCGGTGGTTCGTGGCTTATGTCAGGCCTGTATGTGTCCCTGAAAATTCACAACTTTGGCCGGCCAACTGGAAGCGGCATGAACCCGCGCAATTTTTTTTATTGTATTTTATTTAAAAAGTAGCCAAAATTTTAAAAAACCATGGTCAGCCACAAGACAAGTGTTGGGTTTTATGGTTTTGATGATTAACAAACAAGTGAGCTTAATAATAAGTGCTAATGTGTTTGCAAGTGTTTGTGTTATGTGTAGGAACA
>BSSO01006203.1:0-12221 GCA_030267885.1 Mesembryanthemum crystallinum
AAAGTCATTTTCTTATTTATCTCAACAAAGGAAATAAGCAATTATAAAAGCGCAAGGGCATAACGGGAATATCACCTCATAAATTGGTCGAAATCAGGCCTAAGGTGGCACCAATAAATGAAATTGTTTTTATGAGGTGGTTCCCCGCAAAATTGATTATATAAGGTGGTTTCTCACAAAAAGTGATATATAAAAGGTGGTTCCCCACAAAATACCCTATTATTTATTCTGTCAGTTCAAGTCAACTTAACAGTTCAATTTAAGTCAAGTTAGGTTATTCAGTTTAAAAATTAGACCGTTAGTAATAGCTGTCATAAGGAAGTGGTTTCAGGTTTAAAGTTTTAAAATGTTGTTGTTTTATATAACAATAAAGGCAATAAAAGCTTGAGGTATGTTCAATTTTATTTAAATATATTTATGTAATAGAATGAATAGTAATACACTCTAATGATATATTTTTTAATATATCTATTTTTCCATATAAACTTTTTTAATGTATTTATTTTCCATTGAATTAAATGCATAATGCTAACCACGGAATGAACAAATTCTAAGAATATCTTTTTTAATATATTTATTTTTCCATATAAACTTTTTAAGCTCTATTCCCTTATTTATTACTCTTCCTAAAAATATATGGAGAATTTATTAGAAGGCCTTATCCCAAATTCTTTTCTAGGAAATGATATATATACCCCTTATTTAAGCTCTCCTCCCAAACCCGAAGTTCTTACTAAAGCATTGCGTGCATTTGTAACAACTAACAAGCTAAGAGTGCCCATAACTCCATAAGAATGAGAAAAAAGAATAAAAGAAAAAATAACAGAAGCTACTTTTTTTTTTTTTTTTTTTTGGGTTGGCGTGGCTAAAAGGCACCTCCTAACTCACAGTCTCGGATAATCCATGAATAATGTCATGTAGGTACTATTCAGGAGGCTTGATCAAATTCATGACCCGGTGCATAAGATATACTATCGCTAAAGCAAACACCTCTTGAATAAAGCCAAAAGCTAGTTTAATCATATGATTTGATATTATTAGTAATAACAAGTGCTAATAAGCTAAATCTAGAACAATGCCATGATTCTTGATGAGTGTTTCTAGCACCTGAACAAAATAATAAAAGTATACTGTATAAAACAATTGTGGTTGTTAGCAGCCATTTTATTTCTATTAGTATAGTATCTTTAATCAATTGATTCCTCAGTCTTGGTCGTGCACAAATATATATATTTTTTTTCTTGTATTTGGAATAAAGAAATATCTGACGAATTGGTCTCCTTTCTTGTCACACACCGGGCAATTTACTAGAAACTCTGCTCTCCTTTCTTCCCACTTTCCCTCCATGTAAAAGAGAAAATTAACCCACCAAACACTCTTTTTTGAGACAGACCTCACTGATATTCTGTTAATTTTAGTCTCTTTCTCATTGATTATTATTTATAACACATGTTTTAGGTACTTTAAATAGTTTGGTTACAAAAGTAAGTAGGAATTACAAATTTAGGCTTTATTTTGAAAAAATTAGCTATAACCGTTGCTTTAAAAAATTGTTTGATAGCCGAGCGAAAAAAAAGAACTTGCTGTGAGTTTTGAGCTTCAATTTAGAGAATGAGATAACAACATCTATTAAGGATGTGTTCATTTCACCTTATTCAATCCCATCTAAATTTGATTCAATTCTGTCTAGTTCAGGTCAAGTCAACAACTTACTTTTTTCACTCATATATATTATTCTTCATTTAGCAGCTATTCATTTATGTTCTATTCAATTCAGTTCAGGTGCTTTCAGGCTAACGAACACCCCAGTTTATACTCTGTTTTTTTTTTTTTAAATTATCCTATACATCCCATCCCGCAGTCCACAGGTTGTACGGCACGCGGCACCCTTTTGACACATCCCTTAACTCTCAAGTCTTATCTACATTTTGTCAAATATTTCTCCCTATAAATAAATACTCTAGAGTTGTACCAAAATTTTGTATACTTGTGTATTAGAAAATTATACTCTACTCCACAACTCTACTTCCTTCCCCAAAACATTCCCATTCCAAAACATCCCGCATTGTTTGCTCTCTCTCTCTCTCTCCTCTTTCTCTCTCCTCTCTCCAATCTCAAATCCTCAAAAATGGCGGCAGCAGCAGCTGCCGCTGTAGCCGCTGCAGCAACTGCTCTGGAGAGAGAAAAAACACTCCAAGAAGAACTCGCTCACCCCATTCTACTCACTGACCGAGTCCTCAAATCGGCCGAGGAAGCCCAGTCATCTCACTCCGACTGCGCCGAAATCGCTCGACTCGTCGAGAAGCTCTCCCAGATGCTCCGTACCGCCGTCCGATTGACCTCATCGCCGTCGTCTCCATCGTCGCCGTCGATTTATGACCGTCCGATTCGCCGTATCGCCGGTGATGTGGCGAAGAATCTCGAGCGAGCCCTAACCCTAGTTCGCAAGTGCAAGCATACTGGTTTGTTGAGGCATGTTTTTCTTACGATTACTACCTCTGCTGCTGATTTCAAGAAGGTTACGAATCTTTTAGGTTATTCGATTGCTGATCTTCAATGGCTTCTCTCGATTTTTGATGTTAATGAGGAAGGGCCTAATCTTGCGATACCGCCGATTGCGAGTAATGATCCGATTTTGGCTTGGGTTTGGTCGTCGGTTGCTTCGTTGGAGACGAATCGGAGGTTGAAGGACCGGGTTGATTCCGCGAATTACCTTGCTTCGTTGGCTCATAACAATGAGAGGTACAAGAAGGTTATTGTGGAGGAAGGGGCGGTTTCGCCGTTGTTGAGGCTTCTTAAGGATGGTGGTGGTTCGGCGGAGGGCCAAATCGCGGCTGCAATGGCGTTGTGTTGTTTGGTGGATGATAGAGAGAGGACTAGGGCTTTGGCTGCTGAGCTTGGGATTGGTGTTATTGCACAGGTGTTTGGGGATTCGTCGATGCAGGTGCAGATAGCGGTGGCGGATTTGATGGCCAAGGTGGCGGAGGTGGATCCTTCGGCGAGGGAGGAATTTGGGAGAGCAAATGTGCTGAAGCGGTTGCTTTCGTGTTTGTTGATGGACTTGGATTTGGAGGGTTATAGGCGGATGCAGAACGCAGGTACGACTAGTATTCACTCTATTGTTCAGAATGAATTGGCTGCTGCTAGGAATCAGTATCATAATCATAGTATTGCTAATAGTAATGGTAGTTACCATCGACATTCGAGTTCATCGTTTTCGGATGTGAGGGGTGGGGGGAGTAATAGTAGGAGGGATAGAGAGAATGAGCCTCCTGAGGTTAAGCATAAACTCAAGACTAAGTGTGCTCTGGCATCGTGGCGGTTGTGTGAAGGGAGCTTGTTGAATAGTCAGAAGGTTGCTGAGCCTAAAGGGTTGTTCTGTTTGTCAAAACTTATTGAGACTGAGAGAGGGGAGCTGCAATTTAATTGTTTGATGACGGTTATGGAGGTTGCTAAAGTGGCAGAGGATAATGCAGACCTTAGGAAAATGTCTTGGAAGCCGACTTCACCGCCTGCTAAGGCGGTTCTGGATCAACTTCTTAGAGTGATCAAGGAGGAGAATGATGCGGATTTTCAAATTCCGGCTATTAAAGCCATTGGGTGTTTAGCTCGGATCTTCTCAGCTAAGGAAACGAGAATAGTTAGTTCATTGGTTGGTCAGCTTGGAAATATGAATATAAGTGTGGCTATTGAAGCAGCTATTGCCTTGACCAAGTTCACCTGTCCTGATAACCACAATTGTGTTGCGCATTCAACTACAATAATTGAATGTAATGGGGTCCCTCGTTTGATGAAAATGTTGAGTGCCAATGATCGTGCTAAGTTGAATGGACTTGTTTTGCTCTGCTACTTATCCATGCATGTTGGAAACAGTAAGGCACTTGCAGAGGCTAGAGCATTGAGAACTCTTCAGAGTGCAGTTCATTCTGGGATGGCCCAAAACCCTGATTTAAGGCAGATATTTTCTAAAGCGGTGCAACATCTGATGTTGTATCAAGATGGGGATCATCAGCACAACCATTCTTCTGCTGTTATTTGAAGGGGACAAGTTGATACATAAATGTTTTTCCTTGGTGACAACTTGATTTGTATATTTAAGTCTAAAACAAGATCATAAAATGTTGGGTAATTTGTCCATATCTTGGTTAGGGTCCTAGTGAATTTGTGGATTTGTGGTCGGTGGGCTGAGGGTTTCTTGAGATCTTGTAAGCTTTGGCGTTGATGGCACAAATGTAAATAAGAGTTCTTTTCTTTTAGTAATCAAATATACCAAGGCTTTCTTTATTGTCTTGTCAATAGCTCCTGTTATCACAACTCAATGGGAAAATTATGCCAATTAGTTTCATAGCAGCTCAATAATGACATTACATCCTATAACCTACTTAGCAGATACACGTCAGTTAATTATGCTATTATCTGCTTACTCTGCCTTGAGGAATTTTTGTTCCTACTTCCTACATAGTCAATTTTGTTATTTTGTGAAGTGCAGTTCTGGATTCCATCCTCAGTAATGTATGAACTAAAACATTAATAACTCTCACATTAATAACTCTCAAATTGTCCTACTTCTTCGTTTTGTCCCTCGGCCTTCCCTCTTCTTGGATGATGTTCCAGAGATCAAAGCCATCAAAGAGAAGATCCTCTTGACATGTTCGTCATATTGTAAAAAAAGGAAAGCTACCCAGAGAAGGTGGTAAGTACCAATTTATCTTATTGTCCTCAACCTCAAGTTATGAGATGTTAATTTGACTACTGTTCTTGTTTTTCAGCATGTCCTGCTTTCACACTTGCTCAACAGTTAACACTTGTGTTAAATGGCCCTTGATGACCCTCTGCAGAAAGTCCGACTAAAACAGGGAAGGGAACTTTCTGCTTTGCTGCTCCTTCAAGATAAAGCACTTGCACCATATTTTTTGAGCATGTCATTGTTAATCATAATATTGCGTACCTAATCGTGGTATCCCCTTTCCCCATGTTACTTTTTGTTAGAAGTGTGACATCCTGTCAAAAGCCTGCTGAACATGTGCTAATGAATATATTTCCGAAATTGCTTGTGTTCTTTTCAGTATTATTCTTCCATTCCTTATGAGAGCTTGGCTGATTGCTAAGCTGTTCTATCCTATGTTGTCAGTAGTCTACACTGTTATCTCATGTTTTATCGTTAGGTAGAACTTGATCACAGACCCCATGGTGGTATTTCAAACTTAAAATGACGTGATTTTCTCCACCCGCAACTTCTCTCTCCCCCCATGATAAAAGGAAGCCAATCTTATCCAGTGCAGTGCCCAAGACCTCCTGATTTAAACATGCCGTCTGATGAATTCATAGAGAAACTTTCTGCCAGACAAGTCTGTGACTACTTGATCTGAGTGCTTGAAAAACTGTAATTAAGTGTGAACATAGTGACCATGAGAAACCACAATGTTGATACCTAAACCTAAAGTTATCTTTGTCAATGCTTAAGAAGACACCATTCCCAAATCCCATTGCATCATCTATGACTCTGGGGTTAAGAACGTTACTTTCGAATGATTGCATGTTACTTGTGATTGTTCCGCACCTGCTTTGAGCTGTATGGTTCTTATAGTTATTCCTCCTGACCCTGCTATGGCTGTCTGTGTGCAGGTCTGTTGTATAAATGTTTTTGAGTAAATGCTTGCTTCTTGTGATTGTTCTGCACTTCTCTGTTTCAGTTCATTTTTGATGTGCTTCTGTCTCAATTTGTTCTATAAATAGGAAACTCTTTTCTTTGTCCATATATGCAGGTTCATACTTGTTTGTTCTTCAGTCGTCTTCTTGCATAGAAGAACTTGGAGGCAACATAGATGGTTTGATAAATCTGAATTTTAAGACAGTCATAGGCTGATTGTCATATGTAGCCCTACTAGCCCATCATAGTAAAGGACAGTCATAGGATGCATTTTAAGTCATGAAGCTTATTATCTTAAGAGGTTTGTTGCTGTCTTCTCTTTTTAATCCATTCTTACTAACTTAACTAGTCCTTTACAATTGAGTTTGTGACATACATCCTAGCTAGTGTAGTCTGAAGGAGGGGGTGTACTTTCTCATTGACATTAAGGCATTCCTTCTTTCTCGGCTTTTCGACCATGCCATTGATCTTGTGGTTAACTCAGAGCAATTATGCTCATCTGTTTGCAGAATGTTGATAACACCATGCTCATAGTTCCGATACAGTGAATCTGTGATCAAAGAACTTTATTTTAATCTGTAGGCAATATTCCTTATTCCATTAAGCTCATTATTTACCTTTCTCGAAGCATAAGCATCTAATTCATCCTGGTGGATGAGATGTCATTTTCACCCAAGTGTGCTACTGCTAGATGAATTTAGCACTGTCGAGGGTGATATTTATAGTAGTTCTTTGTCCTGTCGGCATTTCTTATTCAAAACATTTTGCTGCCTTCTTTTCCGAGTGCAAGGAGACCATATTGTTTTTGTTCTAGATCTTCTTGATAGCGTCACTTTGGATGTTAAACTATGATTTTTCAATAATTTCACCTGTCTTAATCTGACCAAACTGCTTGCAGTTATTTCTTTTTGAATGCAATTCAAGTTCTGTTGTCAGATAGTTCCTGGTTTGTTATTTGTGCATTGTATGTTCATCAAACATTTGAACATGTTAATTCACGGTGTCTTTAGTTGGAAGCTGTTACAGAGTACCTGTAGTCTTTTAGCTGTTGATAGTAATAGCTCAACTGTTCTTTTGTTATTGAAATTCATTGTATTAAATCATTTTCATTTTAGTGCAATATTTTCTTTTACCTAAATCTGCTTGTGATTTGTGATTGGTAAATGTTGCTGAAATCCAATTCTATTGGCTGGTTGTGTTGTGTGGTCCTAGTGATTGTGCCTTTACTTTTCCTTTTGAAATTGAAGATTATTACCAAATTTGACTAATCAAGAGAAACTATCTGGCCAAGAGGCTTGTTTAGTGCTCAACTTATTGCCTTAAAGAGTTGCTTGGCTTTGAATCATTGCCTATCTGGCTCCATTTCGAAGCAAAGTCTTACATACTTGTATAATTCTTACTACAGGCCCCGGCATGTTATTCTGACATGTAATCTGAAGTATGGGATGGCACATGAGTATATCAAAGCTCGATGCCAACCAAAAAAATTCATTGGATGCCACTCAAACTCGAGGACATGGCCGATGCGTGGAGAGCAATGCCAGAAAAGCATCGACTGGAAGTGAGTATATAAAAACCATCAGTTCTGAAGTAGAAAAACAGGTGATCATACAATGGTATTTGCCCAGATTTATTCAAGATTCAGAAGAAATGTCTGAGAATTTTCACCATATATGGCGAATCCATCACCTTGTTTGTAGAAAGGTGCTAATGATATGTTATGTACATCTCCAGATAACTGCTCTACGGATTTACAAGGTTATAATTGGCGGAGAGTGGCGTCGCCATTGCCATCATTGCTAGTTGCTACTTTCAGCGATTTGCCTCTGTAGATCTTTCTGGTGTTTGGTGAACAGAATGTAACTAGACTTCTGGATATCATTTTCAGGATCATACTGAGGTTGAAATTTATGGGCCAAACGAAACATTAAATTGGAAAGGGAATGATTACCTTGGCTAGAATCTTTTGGTATGTCATGTTTGGTCATCTAAATTCTTAAATGAAAATGTTTTTTTTTTTTTTTTTTTTTTTTTTTTTTTTTTTTTATCCGAAGAATAAATTTAATGAACTTGAAAGTATATTAAGAAATGGAATATTACGTAGTATTATTAGTCACTCCCAACGGAGTATATAGAAAATGGAAAGTTTCGCCCTTAAATACTACATATGATTTATACTTGTATAAAATAATTTTTTTTTTCCCCAAATACTATCCATCATCGACAAAATATAACCATATATTATTACAAATGCGAAACCAGACATGATTTATTTTTGCCCAAATACTACCCATCTCATCATTTCGGCATATATTTTTAAAAAAAAAATAAAAAAAATCAAGGCATACTACCTTAGCTTGCGGTATTCTAGCAGCGCACATTGATTGGTTATCGGGGTTCGTGACCTGATGCCCCCACTTTGTGGGATTAAGGTTTATAAAATTATAATCCCTTCCCACCCGCGGGCTCTTAGGCTTATAGGCTTGATGGTCAGTTAACAACGGACCCTCTAGGCGATTCTAATTTCTAGCATATTCAAAAGTCAATTTTTNTTTGTTTTCTTAAAGTTGACGGGCGGCAAAAGTTGAGGTAGAAGCCAGATCAGGAAAGTTGGAAACAGTATCCTAATGTCGTCTAAAGCACACGACAGGAAATCAAAAGGTTTTTTTGATGATCATTCATTCTCTCCGACATTCTGTTTTTAGTTACTATACTTGCTGTACTGTATATACTCCATTCATTCATCATTTTCAACTGTAATGTACTATTATGCATTTGACTTTTTACATGTCATGAGCTCGGGTAAAATTCTTCACAATTTCATCGGAAGCCATTTTTGTCAATGTATGAATCTTCTTTACCGTGCACAGAACACCATAATTTACGTTCGATCTAATTTTCTCCAACAGTTCCTGTGTTTTCGCTCTCAGACTGGGTGTCCTCTTTTCAATCCATCATCAAACTCATGGTGCAACCTCATCTCCGACGACTGAGATCACTCAAGCAATCTCATCCAGTTGATTATTCTACTTTCTTAAGATCGAGTCCAAGTTTAGGCATGTTTTTACTATTGTATCATACTGTAGCTCTTAATACACTACACTAACTCATTCAGTCTGTTTTTCAGCATTACCATCTTGTATCATATAGTAGCCACTATCAATGTGATAAAAGGTGTAGGTTTGTAATAATGTTATGCGTACTTATCTTCATAGATTATTTGTCTCAAATTGTTGCATAGATTATTGGTTAAAACCCCTCGATACATATTAAGGATTTGTTACAATAATGTTGACGCGAATGTCTTTGAAATGCAATCCATCTGCATTATATTGGACGAGAAAAGGTGCGAGTGTTGTTAGACATACAGCCTCAGTTCGTTTTCGTACAGAAAATGGCTATTTTTTCGGAGTTTTATGTCCCAAGTAGGCAGTATTACTTGCACGCCAATATGAAAATAATCCATAGCAACAGGGTTATTACTCAGTTGAGTTTTTGTTAGTATAATATTAACTTTCTTCGTTCCCGCCTTTTGTGGGTGCAAATAGGTGAAGTATTATGAGCAATTTCTTTGCTTGTTACACATCAGGAGACGATGAATTGAAGGGAAGAAAATATGGACCACATTTAGTTTTTACCCATTTTGAGACTCCCATATATGAGACCAAACACTATTATCTTACACTATATTTTGATATCTCTCACTGAAATTAATGCAGAAAAGAATAGCAAACCAGGGGAAAAAGAAAACTGGACCTAAGATTTTTTTCCCATCACATTCACCGGCAGTACAGATGTCAAAATCAACCAAAAAAAAAAAAAAAAACACAAGAAAAAAGATAATAAAAAAGAATAGTTTTCTTAAGATCATATCACTGTATGCTCTATCAACATCTGGGGTGTAAGTCGGAAGGCAAGAGAGAGTGAGATTATGATGTTTGAAATAGTATGCCAGTCCATACCTTTTCACTCGAGTTTCAAAAAAACGACGACCTTTCTGTAGTTGTAGGAATAAGGTTGCGTACAACTGACCTCTAGCACAACCCCACATCGATGGTGGATTTGAAACTGAGAGCTAGTTTGTGATTTTTCTTTTTTTTCCAAACCCATTGGATCAGAACTAATCTTTTACAGCTTCTTCACATCATGTGCTGTAAGAAGACATCATCAAAATTCCCATCAGCAGAAGCAGCCGCGAGATGCTCTGACAACGATGACAGTGACTTCAACTGATCAGCTTCCTCCTGCCAAGGATGATGATTTATTATAGGCTGATCATCAGCACTTCCTTCCATCTTGATCATATTCAACTGAAAGAATTCTGATTCCAACTTATTCTGATGATGATCAGTCATGATAGTGTTATTAGAGCTGCTACTTGAACATGATTCCTTAGCAGCCTCACTGAACAGGACAGATTCCGAGAAGCATTCCGCTGTCAGCTCTGTTGACAAGTTGTTTCCGCTTTCTAAAGTCTCCAAACTCGGCAGCACTGACACTGATGAAAACGACGACTGTGAGTACAGCTGATCATGCTGCTGCTGTGTGCTGAAAACTGGCATCTGATGTTGGTAGTTGCATTCGCTCTCGAACAGGCTCTGAAAACTATTGTGACTGAACTGTGGAGTACTGGTTGTCATTGCTACAGTCGTGCTGCTGAAATCAGTGTATGGTTGCTCGATTTTGATTGTACTTCTGGGCGTGTTATGATTGTCTGTGCTGTTTCTCCAGAAGTAATTGTCGTTGTTGTCGTTATTGTTGTTGTTGCTGTTGCTGTTGTTGTTGTTGATGTTGCTGGTGATGATGTTGGTTTGCGGTTGAGGGCCGAGGGGCTTGTGGGTTTGCGGATCAATCCCTTGTGTGGCTAGCTTCTTCTTGAGGCTTGAGTTCCAGAAATTCTTGATTTCATTGTCTGTTCTTCCTGGTAACTGTGATGCTATCTGTGCCCACCTGTATAGCCCACCACAATCCCATTAATAAAAAGAAAGAAAACTAAAGGTAAAAAAGTTCAGGACAGTGATAGAATCATAGAAAACTGAGAATTGTTAACCAAAATGCTAATGTTTCAGATATCCGCAGATGTCAGCTAGATTAGCTGGTATAATGGAATATAAAATAAAAGAAAACGAAGATGAAAATGAAAAGAGAGGTACCTATTGCCTAGAATTTGATGAAGATTGATAATAAGATCTTCCTCTTCTTGAGAGAACATTCCTCTCTTAAGATCTGGTCTCAAGTAATTTATCCACCTCAACCTACAACTCTTCCCACACCTTTGCAAACCTGCACCATATTGTATGTATTACTTAATAAATTAACATAATCCCACATCAAATAATTAACCATATATAAAATGAAACCCAAATTATACTCAAATTAAATTTGGAAAAACAGAAGTACAAAATAAAACAAAAAATAAAAAATGTGAAGAAGAAGAAGAGGAGGACTAACCAGCAAGCTTAGGGATAGAGCTCCAGCAGCCGACACCGAACCGAGTAATGTGATTGAAGAGCTTCTCATCTTCTTCAGGAGACCATAATCCTTTCCTCAGCTTCTGCTTTGCACAACAAGAATGGCGCCCCATAATTAATATGCTTGTGCTTTTTTTTTTGGATAATTTGCCAAAAAAATAACAAAAAAAATGTTTGAAAGAAACAATAAGCTGCTCAAATTAATGCTCTCTTAGCTTCTTACAACCATATGAGAGCTAGAGACACATGTCAAAGTGTTGCAGGCTTATTTTTATATATATATATATAAGATGATTATCAAGCTAAATAGTACAGTATGTACTATATATTTTGAGTATATATAAGATTATATATGGAAGTAATTAGAAGGAAAAAACTGATAATACTTAGAATTCAAGTTAAGAGGATGAAGAGGAGAGAGAAAGAAGGGAGGAAGAAGGTGAAGCAATCAAGTGGGTTTTAAGCAAAATGTGCCTTTTTTTTCCCCATTGGGCTGCTGGATTGGGATTTAAGATATCTCTTCAATTGAAAAAAAAATATATATATAGAAAAGAAAAGATTAATTAAAAAGAAATAAAATTGGGTAAATAAGGACAACTCTAAAAACGTGTTAGCTAAAATAATTAGGAGTAACAATGCAGTTAACTTGGGCATACATGTTTGGTTGGTCCACAATAATGGGAATATATGTTCTGTATTCATAGTTTACTATTTTAGTGCATGTAGTTTTATTTCTGTAGATTAGTTTAGGTTATTTCACCATCATGCACATTTTGAATTCCCCATAATTTAGTTACACGATTTGTAGAATGAAATTGTGCATTTATTGATTTATATTTCCTGTGTTCAGAGTTAAATAGTTATCAAATGGTAACAATATTTTAATATTGAGTGTTTATAGTATGCTTAAACTTGCACATGAGTACATGACGATCTTATATACTGCTCTACATAAGACTAATACTCTCTCCGTCCCCTATTTTCCTTTACAAACCACTATTTGGATTGGATTTAAGGAGGGGAGTATTGGACATTTTTGCCTTAATTGAGAAATATTAAAGTAATGATAGTGGGGTGTTTAAAGAGAGAGAGAGAGAGTG
>BSSO01006204.1:0-12220 GCA_030267885.1 Mesembryanthemum crystallinum
AATAGTTAAAAAAATCTAACGGAAAAGGAGCTTCGTCAACCATTAGGGTACAAAAAACGTTAGAGTCTAAGTTCAGGGGTACGAAAAATATTAAATCAAAATTCAGGGGTACCACTGGCATTATTGGAAAAGTGTGGACACCACTGGTATTAGGCCAAAGTTCAGGGGTACCACAGGAAATTTCCGAAAAAAAAAAACAACACAAACAATTTTAACGTATAAAATTGAACTTTAAAAAAAAATGCAAATACGATTACTAAGTTCCGTTTAATAGTTTATATGTTCGAAATTTCTCATGTGATCTTTGGTAACCCAAACAAGCACCTAGTAAATCTCTCGAAGAGCACATTGATTACATAAGCTCGTTGATTCTACATATAGGCTAATACATTCCCAATCCCATAAAATTAGGAAACCTTACAAGCTAGTGTTTCACAATTATATCACAATACAATTAGAAAACTATTATAATTGTTTACATGATAATGTATCCTATATACATGAATACATCATTAAATATGCTAAGAACATGATTATACAATACAAAAGTAACAAAACGGGTCAACAATTTTGGAATACGCTCAATTCCTACAAACATAGCTTAGCATGACCGTGCCACCTATGTATAGTTGTGCCAATGCGGGTACTAGTACTACCCATTCTCATTCAGGGTCATGCATCACGACAAAGAGGTGCAAACTTAATTTGTTCTTTATGCTTGTCCACATCTCCTTGACTTGGAGCTTCATTCTATAATCCCGACTATTAAAAGGGCTTGTTCACATATTGTGTTTGATTCCTAACATAAAAGTTATTGCTGTTTGATCTAGGGATGCTAATCGAACGAGTCGAGCTCAAATTCAACACTTACAAGGGCAATCCTAATAGAGAATTTAGGAGTTAGGTTTATAGGAGATAAACCTCCCTCATAAATTTTACCACCATATGAGTGTAACTATAAAGCTTTCTTGGAAAATCATAAATTGGTGTATAGTATAACTATAAACTTGCTTCATGGTCAGTGTAAAAAGGAAGAACATTTATGGAGTATAGGTCTCTCCAAGGGCGATCATTTTTAGTGTAAAAGTCTAATCAAATTGTAGGGGTGAGGTCTGAGGGTGCACAATGCAAACCAAATGCCTACATTAGAGTATTAGAGAGCCATATCTCCTATATCTGGCAATAGAAATAATATTAGACGTGATGTAAAGTAGTTTATCACCATGTTAAGTCATGCCAAAGTAACTTTTCATTGGTCTAACATGGATGTTGGGTATATGAAGCCAATCACTTCTTATGGATTAGAGTGAATAGTCATGTACATGTGTCCTTAGCGCATCTCCGTTGAAGGTTAAAGGGGGATGTTTGTTCAGATTTTCCAATCTCAAACCTTCAATGGGGAATAAGGTTTATGGAGGAAATCTCCAACCTGGTTTGAAGAAGCAAACCGGGTAGAAGGAGAGAGAGAGAAATGAAAATTAAATAGCTTGCCCCAACTCTTTCTTTGTTGTGTGAACATCACAGAGAAGAGGGAGACAAAATGGGGACCCATGTAGCAAAGTGGCAGGAAGAGTCTCTGGCTTCCTGATACATGTCACTTACGATCCAGAACGATTCCTCTGATCTCTCATGCCATTTAAAATGTTACTCCCTCCGTTTTACAAATAAGGTGACGCTTGGTAATCCGCAACTCACATACATCAGCTTATTTAGAGAACGGAGGGAGTATTATTTTTCCTTTTTTAAAGCTGTGTAGACGTTTTTTTCAATGAGAATAATAGGTTTGTGGGAGGTTGTTGGAGGAGAGGTTTGTAAGATCGTGAGGGGGCATGATAAAAATTTCCCAAAACTATTCCATGGGTCTTATAGTTAGTTGATGCATGACGTTATGCAATGACATTTAGAAAGCATCTGAACTTGAGTAAAACAGATACTCAATATTCAATAAAAGGTGGTAATTAATCATTATACTAGTAAAACGAGGTAAATTTTATAACCTCTCAGTTGATCCATAAATTTGTTGTTGACTATAAAAAAATTCTTAGCACATTGCAATTCGATGGTGTTGGTCGACCACACTAACACGCAATATAGTTGCTGATTAGATGATATCTCCAATGGCAAATTCTTGTTTGTGACATGTCTCATCGAGTTATTAGATGAAACGTATGAATAAAAGGGATTGTGGGTTAGGTCTAGATCCATTTATTGAAGTTGGGGTAACTGGTCGCCTTATTGAGACTAGTCTCGTTAGAGACAAACTGTATCTCCAAGTCTTATGTTAGGCAAACTCTAGGCAAACTCTGTTTTAGAATTGGTTACCTTTCAAATAATATGATATCTTTGTGAGT
Organism: Mesembryanthemum crystallinum; assembly: GCA_030267885.1. NCBI lineage: Eukaryota > Viridiplantae > Streptophyta > Magnoliopsida > Caryophyllales > Aizoaceae > Mesembryanthemum > Mesembryanthemum crystallinum. The sequence goes on from BSSO01006204.1 coordinate 2,352, forward strand.
AACACTCTTGTACAACCGTTCAACCATTAGACAACTCAATCCAAGGGGTAAAGTAGCCGATAATAAATTACTAAAGAGTAACTCTCTTGTACAACCGTCTAAAGACATGATTTAATGGTGACTTTTCGTAACTTAGGGGTTATTTTGAGTGGTTTAAGGGCTACTTTATACAACTCGACCCAATCGAGGAATAACTTTTTGCAATTGAGTGGTTACTTTTATCAACTTAGGGGCTACATTTTCATGACTTAAGGTAGTTTTATAAAATTACTATAAAATATAAAAAGTATCCCTTAAGTGGCTAAAAGTAGCCCATAAATTGCGAAAAATCACCATTATATTCAGTTGTCTAATGGTTAGACGGTTGTACACAAGAATTTGCGATTACTAAAAGTCACTATTGGATATGGTCGGCTTATAGTTAGATGGTTGTACACAAGAATTACTTAGGGGCAGGTCTCGAACGCACGATCCCTATTTTTTTCATCATTTTAAAAAATACTAAAATAAAATAACAATGATTGTGTGTCATTTATTTTATTTCAACTGTTTTATTAAAGGGAAAGAGTGAAATAAAAGAAATAAAGATCTCCCTTGGATTGCTTGCAATAGTGCATCCATGAAAATGGATTGCGTTGCGTGTCCCCATGTCCTACATAAGATACTTGACACCCCAATTAAGTAATCAAGGAACTAGTCATTATCCACACCCCCTACATACAAATTGACTAATTTCTCCTCCATAATTACCAAAATGACCTCTCAAGTCTCCCAAACTTCCATATAATCCTCCACAGTACTAACTTACCCAAAAAGTCATAGGTTGAGTTCTCTTCACCTATTCATCCTTAAATCAAGTTCAGTTCAATTTATTTCACTTCAATTCTATTCTATTCAGTTTAATGTATATAAAAACTTATCGCTTGAAGAACTTTTGATAAAAATGAAGTTTCACAACGATACAAATTTCATTGGAAAGATTTCAACGAATACTTTTAGATGAGTCCAATATTATATAGATTTTGACAAGTTTATATAAGACTAACAGCCAAATAAAAAAAAAAAATCAATTCCATTTGAGTTTAATTTATTTCAAAATAGTTCAAACAAGATGGATTTAGTTTAGTTTTTTCTTGTGAAGATAAACGAACCCTTAGTCACATTACTCATCACCTTTTGCTCATCCCACTATCCAACCACCTCTCTCCACCTTGACCCCCAAGAAATCACTACTACTTCAATTTAAAAAAAAATAAAAAAATAAATCTTTCTCTCTTTCTTCTTTCAATCTTCATTGTAGCAAAGATAAGCAACAATGGCGACTCTCTCAGCTTGGCCAAACACCCCAAATCAAAACCCTAATTCTTCCCCAAATTTTCTCTCTCCTGATCACCACCACACTCCCACCACCAACCAACCACCGTCGCCACCATCATCACCACCACCACCATCAATGTCGTCACAGCAATCGGAAAATCTCTACTTCGACACCAATTCAGTGTCTGATTCCGATTCTGCATCTGCTGATCCTCTTGCTTCTCTCTCATCTACTCCCCCTCTTCCCCCAATTCGCACTTCTCTCCCACCCCAAAACCCTAACCCTAACCCTAATCCGATTTCCCCCAATTCTCTCTCATCCTCTCACCACCACCCTGCTCTGTTGCATGTCTCATTCAATCAAGATTCTGGGTGCTTCGCTTCCGGCACCGATCGCGGGTTTCGTATCTACAATTGCGATCCCTTTAGGGAGATTTTTAGAAGGGATTTTGATCGTGGTGGTATTGGTAAAGTTGAGATGTTGTTTAGGTGCAATATTTTGGCACTTGTGGGTGGAGGACCCGACCCGCAGTACCCGGTCAATAAGGTGATGATATGGGATGATCACCAGAGTCGTTGCATCGGGGAGTTGTCGTTTCGGTCTGAGGTTAGAGGGGTTCGGCTTAGGCGTGATCGGATCGTGGTGGTTCTTGAGCAGAAGGTGTTTGTGTATAATTTTACGGACTTGAAGCTTTTGCATCAGATTGAGACCATTGCCAATCCAAAGGGTCTTTGTGAGGTTTCACAGTCGGCTGGGAAGCTGGTCTTGGTGTGCCCTGGATTGCAGAAGGGTCAGATTCGGGTCGAGCATTACGCTTCAAAGAGGACTAAGTTTATTCTTGCTCATGATTCGAGGATTGCTTGCTTTGCTTTGACTCAGGATGGTGGGCTGTTGGCTACTTCTAGCTCGAAGGGGACTCTTGTTCGGGTTTTCAACACTTATGATGGTACATTGCTGCAGGAGGTGAGGTTTCAGTTATGGTCTGATTTTCTGTTGTTAGCTTTTGATGCATCTATTTATGCAGTGATCATGCATTAAAAGTTACTAAATCATGTGATAATCCACCAATTTGCCTCAATGAAACAAATTTTTTCAAAAGATGCATAATTAATTGCAGTTATTTCTTCGATATCATTATGTATTGATGTATGTATGTGATAACCGATGTGATCAATCACAATATGCACCTTAATGTTGTGAGATGTCCTATATGTTTATTGCATTGCTTGATGAGGCAGGTAGTGCTGGACAGTATGATATGTTTTTATTATTTTGCACCTTCAATGATCTATCTTTTAATTGGGTTGAAGAGAGAATGAGATGTGGTTAGTAGCTAAAAGGCAGAAAGTGAATTCGGGCAGCATGGCCAGGGAAAGTTACCACATGTTTGACCTTTTAGGGAAAAGAGACTGTGTCATGCTTTGCATTGGACTGATAAGAGGAAGAATATGGTTGAAAAATAGACTCTAGTTCTTGACTTTTGCTCAATAGCTTTTCCATGAGATGATGAATTATCTAGCCAGAACAATGGCTGTTCACCGAGAGCAATATGATGTCACCTTCTGCAGGAATGAACTCCCCTAAACTGACATTTGGGTCAAATAACTAGACTTGCTCAAAATAGAAACTATAACTCCATGGTTGATAGAACTTTGTAGACAGTGGAGAAATTTAAGGACATTTAGTTTCTGTTCTGTTACAGAACGTATATCAAAGTGTGTAAGGGCAGTGAATGCTTGCTTTCTCTACCTGCTCTTTGACTATACATCATCATTGATTATGCTTGTATGTAGATACATACTCCCTCCATTCCTAAATAACTCTACCATTTACTTTTTGCACAAAAACCAATGCAGACTGATTTTGGCATGTGCCTTCTCCTTTTGCCCACAACATTAGTTATTGGGTGGGTAGTTTGAGGTGTTTTGTTGGGGATATAATTGTAATTCACCACCAAATTTTTTACCTAAACTTTTTTTTTGTGAAACAACCAAATTAGGAAAATGGTAGAGTTATTTAGGAACAGAGGGAGTACATTGGAAGTATGCTTCTTGGAAATCAGTATTGAGACAAGCAATATCTTACAATCATTGTCTTGGTCTGGTTGTTTTGTCACAGTCTATGTGTCTTCTTGATCACCTCCATATTCCATTTCTGAAAGTTATGTGCTTGGATAACCTTATATTGTAATGCAGCGATTTTGCCACGTAATTTAAGTTGTAACAATTCAAAATTTCAGGCAGTTATTATTTGACTTAATTGACTTTTTTAATTTGGAAGATGCACACAAGTTGCACAACCAAAGTCTGGGGTGTTACTAGTTGGTATGAGAGCATATATTTGTTCCTAAGGTTCTCCACGCCAAGGATCCATGGCGTCTGAGCATTACTAGAATCCAGTGGGTTTGATGTCGTGACTGAAATTTGGGGTGTCAATATAATTGACTCTCAATGTCAGGACTTGATTTGCAGCTGGATAAGACTTGGGCACCAAACAGCCCTTTCTGCTCTTTACTGGTTATGAGGTTTTTAGTTTGTAAAAGAGGGGGGAAAATCCTTTTTATCTTTATTTATTTAAGAATAAACAATCATCCTGCAACTTTTTGTCAAAACTGTTTGGCACATGACATATTTAGGACATTCACCATGTGTCTAAAATTGAAAAATTGTGTAAAACAAAAGTAAAATTGGTGTATGTTCCGTAGATAACGAAGTTGCTAGAACTGCAATTCCAGATATTTGAATTTGAGATCTAACTAACAGCAATTTTATTGGCTCATGTTGTTTAAGGTAATAAATCAAAGAGAATGGTAGTGAAACATGTGTGATTTTATCGTGCAAGGTCTTATTGAGGCATGCAAAATTGTTTTCAGGTGTCTAGGTAATGCATCTCTGTCAGCAACCACTTGTTTTTTCCATACGTTCTGCTTTCTTACACATGAACATGGAAAATTGGAATGGAGTCCTTATTATAATTTGACTACAATTATTTTTATTATCATTTCCACTAACTTAAGCCTTTATCCCAAACGAGCCATATGTTTCTTACTGTGGTGCTTGGTCACTTCGCTTTGTCTATCACAGTGCCACTCTAATTGGACATTGAAAACATTGATGTGATACATCTCAGATTGTGATGTCATCCCTATGGCTAGATCAGCATCCAAAATCTTTAACTTGGGGCAGAGTTGGGGTGAGGTGGAGCGTTGAGGTGAGGGAAAGATGGAAAATGTGAATGACATGTTTCTTGAGCCAATTGATAACTCAAACCTTCAATTACGGCAATAAAAACTTTGAGCCAAAAATCTAATCTTGGTAGCACGGGAACAACTACTTCTGATACCTATATCTAGAATTAAGCTCATTCCTAACCTATTCTTTTGTCCTAGAAGTGTGTAATTCAACACCTAAACATTGATGTGATAAGTTCTACTCTATATAGCCATTTTCTCTGTCTAAACAACCATAATACTACTTTTCCATTATGTTGCAAACTCATTATCGCAACAACCGTGATCACATCTGTAACCACAATTCTTTCCGCAATCCTTGTAGGGGCAGGGGTCTAGACAAGATAAGATAGGAAGGGAGAAACTAGATTGAACAAACCTACTATATGGGAACTGGGTAACTTAATTGGACAAACGTACGATACAGGAATGGAAGGAGACTTTCAGAATTCTTATTGTGCCTTTCTTTGTTCTCATACTTGATCATCTGCCTTTTGCATGTTTTAGTGCCAAGTGTTTTTTTTCTTTTCTTTTTTTTTAGAACTCCTTTTACAGGTTTTACGTACCTAGTTATTATTCTTTTGCGATGTGTTGCCTATTCTTCAGACAGCAGAATGGGAACAAAGGCAAAAACTAAACCATAATTTATGGTGTGTTTCCAGGTGGAGATGCAGAGGTGGTGATGCCTTTTGGCATTCTGTTGCATTTTTTAGGTTTTTTTTAAACAGTCTGTGCTGTAGTTACTGAAGCTATATGATTTTTTAAACTTCCGAGTTGTCAGACTCGGATCCAAAGCATGCGCAATTGACCTTCATGATGCCCTGATTAATTGATTGGACATCCTAAAATGTGAACATGCAATAAACATTTAATTAATCATTTTTTGATTTCTCTACATTAGACTGCCTTCTGGAACTTTTTCCGTCTTCTGTGATTGATGAGATGAGTTGATATGGTTTTTATCCTAAAACTCTGTCTAAGAAGCACTCTATCATCAGGAGATGCAAAATTATTTACAATAATGTGAGACTTGCTTGATAATGTAGGTAAGACGAGGTGCAGATAGAGCAGAGATTTACAGCTTGGCCTTTTCTACAACTGCTCAGTGGTTGGCTGTTTCAAGTGACAAGGGTACTGTACATGTTTTCAGCTTGAAGGTTAATTCAGGAACCCCAGTCACTGAAAATTTGCATGCTGTAACTGAAAACAATGCTGCTGTTCCACCAGCTGGTTCATCTCTTTCTTTCATTAAAGGTCAGTGTGCAATTACAAACAAGTATATAAGCTGCAAGCTTCTTTTCTTTTCTTTCTTTCTCTTCTTTTTCTTTTTCCTTTTTTATTTTCCCGTGGTAATTGGGTGAAACTTTTCGGAGAATACTCTTTTGATATCACATGATTTCATTGGTAATTGGTAACAGTCAAGAACCAAACAAGGACAAGATTTTCCTGTTTATCGTTTCTTGTGTAAGTTAGATACTTTGGTATCTATTATTTCAAGAATGGATTTTTCTGTGGTAACAAATTGAGAGACAAAGACATGCACTATTAGGGTCATCTACTATAAACTTATTATGTTCTAGAATTCTTTTGGTAAATCAATCAGCGTCTTAGCTCAACGAAATATTTTGAAATCTCTGTACACTTCTCCCCACAATTTTCTGAAACATAGACAGCTGTTGACACAACTGCACAAGTAAGGTCTTTGAATAGCATTTTAAGAGCCATCCTATCCAACATCCAGGGCTTCAGGCATTGGAATACATTTCAGGATTGGATTATTATTATACTATATTCTAACATATAATAAGATTCCCGTTCTTGAAGTTCTGCACATGGCTTGATTGAACCAAGCCTCCGCAATTCAACAATCTTCCTTGTGGTATGGCCTGCGATCATGAATCTATAGAATTGTGCTACTTCTATTATTGCTGGCTTTGCTGCTTTGCCTCTACGCCGGACAACTTTTATTTTATTTATTGTGTTGTATCCACAACAATCTCATTTCTGTAAACAGAGAAGGGAGTCCCTGTTCTTGTACACTTTTACATCTAGGATCTGATTTGCGTCATTGTTGAACTCGTTATTCTTCTAGAGGTTTAATTGTTTCTATCTTTTTTTAGCTTCTTGTGTTGGATTTTTCTTAGAAGCTTCCAAAGTGTATCTTCATTGTTTTGGCACTTTCCGTGGAAATCTTCAGAATCTGAAAGCTGTGTCATGCAAAAGCCATTGGATGGCTTGTTTCATACTCCCTTTAGCACATGGACAAATCCCATATGGAAATCCATTGTATTTGTACAGTTCTTATAAAAGACCGAACAATGAGGAAACTCTACTAGTGCCATAATTTTGAAAATCATTGAGCAAAAGTGGGGAGCTTAGATGGTAAGCTCTCACACCTCCAACCTTGAGGTTGGGGTTTTCTAAGTGGAGGGTGGTATTTGTGGTTTAAAGGCCTTTGGGCCATCCTCCACCCCTAATGTATTGGGCCTTGACCTTGAGCCCGGCTAAAAAAAAGAAAATTGAAATCCTTAGTTAAGTACTGTAGGCTAAGGCTTGCAGTTAGTGGTGGAAGGGTCATAAAAGTTGTTTCGTGGGATGATGTATAGACTCTTGTTCATTGGTTTTGGCAATAGGTCTGTGGTCTCATTTTTGGTGTACAAAATCTTATCTAAAAGAGGCACTATTTGTGTTGAAATACTTGCTGCAGTTGAGCATGTTATTATGTGAACATTATTATCTGTTTGATTTTTGTTTCTACATGGACAAACTAGAGTACTAATTGAAAAATTTGGTCACTATGATAGTACTTTAATGGGGTAATTTGGTCATTATGATAGTTTATGGATCTTGCCACTCTCTACGACTATTTGTAGGAATGCAAATGGGTTTAAATACTTGGGCCATTTCTGTAAATAAAAGCAGGCTTAGAGTAGTGACTCCTGCCTCTTTTCATTACATAATGTATTTTCCAGCTAACTGGTCATCAGATTATCTTCCCTCTTTTCTATTCCTCGCCTAAAGAGTGTTCCCAGGGACACGAAGATCTATCGGTCAACATTCTTCGCGAATATGATGACACACTCATTAGTATGAACGTTTTGAGCTCGTGGCTGTTTCCTTAAACTGCTTATTATTCCCTCTTTTTTGAATTGCAAGCACTTTCTTCACAGGTGTACTGCAGTTTTTTTAATGCATTCTAGTAAATCTGCTGTCAACTGTTTGGCTTGATTTATTTTGGATGCACAATATATATTATAATGATATATGTCACATTTATTTGCCATATGGTTGGTCAAGTCAAAGATTGAAGGTGTTAATTGTTAAAAGTATTTTCCATTAAATGCTGTTCTGAAATGTTTTTTGTTGTCCAGGAGTGTTGCCCAGATATTTCAGTTCAGAATGGTCTGTTGCTCAATTCCGTTTGGTTGAAGGGGCCCAGTATACTGTTGCGTTTGGGCATCAAAAGAATACAGTGGTAATCCTTGGTATGGATGGAAGGTGAGTAATTAGTGACAACAAATACGGAAGCAAATTAAATGCAGAGTTTCAGTACTTTTTTCTCTGATATCTATAGATAGTCATCAAAACTTCTGTTTTCTCTTATTGCATTTAACTCATTTGCATTACAAATAAGGTAACGTTCTTATGACCACCCTAGTTGCAGCCATCCTTAGTGTTGCCACCTTGCTGTTGCTGATTATGAATTCTATTTCACTTTGTTCTTGTTCTTTTTCTGTTTCTATTTTGCGGTTTNTGTTTGTTTTGTTGTTGTGTTGATTAAATTCCCTGGGAGTCAAATTTCAGATATTTGCAGAGCTAGTAATAACTTTACACATGCATCATCAATTTTGTGTTTATTTCAGTGAGGAGCAATTGCTATTAACATAGGATGTTGACATTTCTTATCCGATAAAGTAAGAACTAAGAAGGGGTTGCTGTTTTGGATGCTGGACCTAGGACTATCATTTCTATATGTTTGCCACAGATGACATCTCATGACGAGTCATCTTGAGTAATATCTAGAACTTTCAGTAGCCAGCCTCAGCATTAGAATGTGTAGCCATCTAGTTTCATCTTACCATTAGGAGCTTGTTTACTTTGTCAAAGTTACTTGTGTTATCTGATTTGGACAACTTGTAATTTAGTATTACAATCTCCTGCCAAGCATGAGCTGAAGCATAGACTAGATGCTAATATTTTTGCCGTAACCTAGGCTACAGATTATGGGATGAGATACAAAGGCTTCGTACATTTCAGTTGAACTGAATGAGAACTAAATGAATAGTAATATGTCAGAAATGAGAAGTACTAATTTCTAGGATTGAACTAAATGTAGTATGGGAACCATAAAATGAATAGAGCCTAATACATTGGTCCTTGTTTTCCACCCATTGAGGGCGAAAGAGAAAGGTAAATCTGTGGCATGTGTTATCTGCATAGTGATATTTGATTATATAAATGATTGCTGAAGTGAAACTTCTGAGTTATTAACTATGTTATCTCGAATGCAGCTTCTATCGATGCAAGTTTGATCCCGTAAAAGGCGGAGAGATGACCCAGCTGGAATATCACAACTTTCTGAAGCCAGAGGAACCTTTCTAACAGGAGTAACGCGTAAGATTGTAGTATTCCCCGTCCTTCTCCCTTCTTTTGATGTATATTTGTCTTGTGATACGTTTTCACCATATCCCTTGCCATCTATTTATAAGCCTCGTTTGAGAGTCAGACTTGGCACGTTTAATGATTGTAAATATCGGGTTATGGATTTATGTTATCTGCCCCCCTTCCCTCCTAATTGATAAAAGATGTAATATACAAAAAAAATACTGTTCTTACCAAGGCATTGTAAATTCGTAATGCTTATATATGCGTTATTATTGTGATATCATGTGTGCATTGCGTAGTTAGCTAAAACAACAATCACAAAGACCCAGTGATAATCCTGCCTGGGTCTAGAGAGGTCTGGATGTATGCAGCCTTACCTCTAACGAGTAGAGAGACTATTCTCATTCAGTGCATTGTTTAGTTATTTATCTAAAGAAAAAGGGTAGTAGGAAATGAAAAAGAAAACCTCAGAGTGCTGAAAAGAATCAGCTTTTATCCAAGTAGAGAGTGTCATTGTTCAGGAAGTCATGCATACAATGAGGTGAAAGCGCAACAGTAGACTATCAACAGGTCTTGACAAGGCTTATGGTGGTTTTAAGTGGCACTTTGTATGACGAAGCAATAGTGTTATTACAATGGCTCTTGAAAACTGCCATGTTACTCAGTGCCCGTTGTCTATTTTTTTTTTTCCATTAATTTTTTTTTTTTTTTTTTTTT
>BSSO01006205.1:0-12218 GCA_030267885.1 Mesembryanthemum crystallinum
GGTCTAACAATGGTGGGTGGATCGATTTATAAGGGAAAGGCCTGTCAAATACTTTGTCGTTGTGTAATTAAGGCAAGTAAGAGTATATCAGTCATTTTACAGTGCCCCAATACATTAACTAAGTCAAATAGTAAAAAAAACCCTAACGGAAAGGAGCTCCGTCAACCATTAGGTTACAGAAAACGTTAAAGTCAAAGTTCAGGGGAACCACTGGCATTATTGGAAAAGCGTGGACACCACTGGAATTAGGCCAAAGTTCAGGGGTACCACAGGAAATTTCCGTAAAACTTAACATGCTCAAATCAGAGTAAAACAGGAACTGTAAGTTAGTGGACATAACAGTTATCTTAACCAAATCCTCCTAATAGCAATACCCACAACTCCAAGCTTCTTTTTCTACAATTTAAGCCCAAGTGCACTGAAATTAACCTTTACTTGATCTGAATTTCCACTATGAACTCAATAACTAAAACTAGGGTTTAGGCTCCTCACCCAAATTGAACCAAAGATGTGATGGTGGCTGGTGGCCCAAGGTGGCCGCAGCTGGTGGTTCAAATGACGTAGCTTGAGCGTTGCTCAGGATAATGGCTCGGTGGCAGGCGTTGGCCCAACCACTCTTTGTCAACAAGAAGGACGAAGGGAAAGATTGGAGCTGGGGCTGACAAGAACGGCGACTGAGGCAGTGAGGCCGGACTGTGCTAGCTGTGGCGAGAGGAGCTATCGGTAGAGTTGGCGGTGTGATGGTGGCGTGCGGTGGAGTTCTTGCCGCCTGAGAGAGAGCATGGGCGAGAGAGTGAGGGTGAGATGTGTTGTCTGATGTTTTTGTTTGTTTGGGGAAATAAGTGGGCTTCCTCTCTACTTATATTTTTCTTTTCCCTTTTTCTTTTTATTTCTCTCTCTCTCTCTTTTTAATCCAATTACATCCACCCTCAACTAGTATCCAAATTACTAATACTAATCCTATAAATCAACTCCATTAATCCTCCTTATTCCTGATTTGTGGGTATGCCATTCTAACGCCAAATAACTTAAAACTGTTAGCTGAAATTCGTAATTTACTAAAAACCTAATATAAACTATAATCACACTTAAACTGAATCATTATATAAAAATAATAACTCAGTTTGTTATAAACTCGAATATTCATAATTCTTTACTTCAGAAATTTATAATAATAGAAATATAGGAAATTCCAATTGGTGCCCCTTTACTATTGACATTTCCAATTGGTACCCAAAATTTTTCTGAAAATTTAAATGGTACCTCAAAGTTGTGCACTATTCAGCTCGTGACCTTATTTATGGTTTGCCGTCTAAATTTTCCGTTAGGTAGGTCACGTGAGTGTAATGTGAGTTTAAATTTAATGTTTAAAATATTTCTATCCCTCATATTTGTCTCCAAAAACTGCTTTAAAGCTCAATTTAATGACAAATTTCAAAATTTTGAAAAGTCAAAAAGTTGATATTAGAGGCAATTTTAGGTATTGAATTTTTTATAAACATTAAATTTAAGCTCACATTACACTGACATGACCCTACCAACGGAAAATATTGACGAAAAACCATAAATAATGTCACGGGTTGGACAAGTGCCAAGTTTGAGGGTACCATTTGAATTTCAGAAAAAACTTTGGGCACCAATTGGAAAAGCCAATAACACAGGGGCACCAATTGGAATTTTCCTAGAAATATTGATTTTCGTTTACTCGAAAATAGTAAGAAAAATACCGGGTATTACAATCATACCGATGATGAGGATAACATTGATAATGATAAGATGAGGGGTAATAAGAAGAAACAAGTGAGACAATGGATGGAATGATTTATTTGCTAATAATAGGAGTCCTAATGAGGGGATGCAACTTAAGTTTGTACCTGAATTTACTGGTGATTATTATTGGAAGTGATGAGATGGACTATTAGAAGAACACACTAGTTGGATTTGTGATTGGGGCAAGTCCGAAATTTGCCACTATTCAAGCAGCAATTGATAAATATTGGAGCCATGTTGCCATGCCTCAGCTACTTTACCATAATAGGAGATGCTATTTTGTGAGATTTCAGTGTCAGAAAGACAGAGATACTATTTTAAGGGGTGGACCATGGGCTGTAGGCAGTAAAACTTTCTTGCTTAAACCATGGTCACCCTCTTTCTGTATTGAGAAGGAAGTTGTTCATATTGTGCCTGTTTGGGTGAATTTTGAGGGATTGCATGTTGGTCGACAAAGGCTTTGAGTATGATGGCCAGCAAACTACGTAAGCCTATGTTTGCGGAGAAATGCACAACTAACAAGGAATGAATCTCCTACGCTAGAGTTCTTGTTGAGATAGATGTCACTAAAGAGTTAAAGACTGTAATCCCAATTTGCACTCCATTTGGAGTCATGTTGAATCAGAGTGTCTATTATGAATGGGCTCCCTATTTTTGTGCACATTGTCAAAACTTGGGGCATGATGTCAACCATTGCAAAGCCAATAAGAAGAAGAAAGAGGATGATCTAACTAATAAAGAGCAGAAAAGTCATACAGTTGAAGTTGCACAAGAGGAAGATATAGTGAATCAGTTGGCTCAGCAAGCACCACAGGGTGAGAAGATTGACATAGTAGATACTGCTAAAACAATTCAAGTAGCAGTAGATACTACTCAGAAAGCTCAGGCAACAATTTTGCAGACACAAGGAAGAACAAGATGGTCTGACCAAGTAGAGGAGGAGGAACAGTTCAAATCTGTTCCTATTAGACATAGAGCTAGAAACAATCATGTCTTATACTCTGAGGGACATACAACTGGTAGAGGTCTCAAATTAATTAATGAGAGATTGGGCTTCGGATTCCATTGGCTGAATCAGTTAAATAATGAGCAGTTGTTTACTGAAGATGGTGTAAAAGGGGATAATGGTGGAGGGACCTCTAGTACCTCTCAATGATGAAGTTGATTTCTTGAAATGTTAGGGATCTCAACTTCTCCATTAAACAAGTTGAGATTAGAGATTTTATAAAAAAGAATAAGTGTGATGTGGTTGGATTGCTTGAAACCATAAAATGCTTCCTCAGTATGAACTAGTCCACAATTTTGAATCTCATTATAATGGAAGGCCTTGGGTGGGATAGAACCCTAGAAAGGTGACTGTAAAAGTGGTACAATAATCATCACAAGCTATACACTGTGAGGTTACAATGACTGATGGTGGACTTAGTTTTTATTAACTACGATCTAAGCTCATAATGACGGCTAGATGAGAAGAAGTCTGTGGCAGGACTTGAAAGATTGGGCTCCTAGCAATACTCCTTCGCTGACCATGGGTGATTTCAATGTCACAATGAACTCTGAAGAAAGACTAAATGTTGCTGACCCCAATTTGACTGAGTTGAATGAGTTTTGTGACTGTGTGCATCAACTGGGAGTTACTGATATGCCTTCAGCTGGGTCTCATTTGACATGGACCAATAAGCACCAACCCGAATTGAGGATTTGGTGTAGTTGGATAGAATAATGTTATATAGGTGTTGGATTCAAGTTGGAATTCAAGCTTCTATTCACTTTGCTGAGCCTGAGAGCTCAGACCATTCTCCTAGTATTGTTCAGTTTGCTGCAACTGGTGAAAATTAGACCAAGACCATTCAAGTTCTTGAATGCTTGGGTTAAAGATCCTGCATTCCTTTCTATTGTGCAAGAGGTTTGGAATACTGATATGCATTGATGCAAAATGTACATAATTGTTCAAAAACTAAAGCTTTTGAAGAAGGAATTGAAGAAACTTCCTGGAGCTAAATCCACTAACTTGCCGGAGAGGATTAGTCAATGCAATGCTGAGTTGAGTTCTGTTCAACAACAATTACAACATAATCCTTTCTTGAGGAAGTTAATTAGGCAACTTAGGAATCTGCAGCAAGCTAATCTGAGTGCTCTTGCTCAAAGAACAAAAATCACATATATTCATTTGAGTGACGATAATACAGCCTATTTTCATGCTAAGGTGAAAGAAAAGAAGTGCTTCAGCAGAATCCATACCATTGTTGATAAAGATGGTACTATGAGACAAGTTGACAAAGAGGTTAGCCAGGCCTTTGTGGACTACTATGTTAGCTTATTGGGAACAGCTCAAAATGTGGAGCAATTTGATACTGTGGATTGTCTCCTGGGTCCAGTATTAAATGATTCTACTGCTTAACAATTGATCAGCCCTGTCACTGATGAAGAAATCAGGTCTGCTCTGTTTTCAATTCCAGAAGACAAAGCTCCTAGACCTGACAGCTATACAACTTGCTTTTTTAAAGGTGCGTGGAGTATTATTGGTAGAGATATTATTGATGCTATTAAAGACTTCTTTCATACCAGCATGATTCTGAAACAAGTTGATGCAACAGTCATTTCACTGATTCCTAAGTGCAATTCTTCTGTATCTGTCATGGAATTCCGGCCAATTACATGTCGCACAGTCTTATATAAGACTATCACCAAGTTTGTTACTGCCAGGATGCAAGAAACTATTGCTACAATTGTTGGAGTTAAGCAAGGTGCGTTTGTAAAGAGCATAAACTTTTTAATAGTATATTCATAGCTCATGAACTCACAAAACATTATGGTAGAGCCCATCTATCTCCTAGAGCAATGATAAAAGTTGATATTAGGAACGCGTATGACTCTGTTAACTAGACTTTTCTTGAGAATATCTTGAAATCCTATGGGTTTCCAATGGTGTTTGTGAAGTGGATTAAGGTGTGTGTGAGAAATGTAAAATTCACTATTAATATCCAAGGTGTGTATGAAGGTTTCTTTGTTGGCCAACAAGGTGTGAGACAAGGAGATCCTATGTCTCCCTTTCTTTTTGTGCTTGCTATGGAATTTTTGTCACGAATGCTTAGGAATACCAACCTGGATAAGGGGTTTAATTTTCATCCGAGATGTGTTAGAGCTAGAATGTCCTATTTGTGCTTCGCTGATGATCTATTGATCTTAGGGAGAGGAGATATTGATGTTGTCACTCATATTGTCTCTTGTTTAGACAAGTTTGCTAGACTATCTAGATTGAAAGCCAAGCCCTTCAAAAACTAACATCTATTTTAGAGGTGTTAGAGAAGAGGTTAAAGAGCTTATTTTACAACAGACTGGATTTATTGAGGGTCAGATGCCTTTTAGGTACCTTGGTGTACCTTTATCTGCTACTACAGTGACAGTCAATATGTGGCAGCCTTTTATAGATAATGTGAGGAGTAGATTGCAGCATTGGGCTAACTGCTTCTTGAGTTATGCTGGGTGTATTAAATTGATCAATTCATTTTTTGGTGTCCAGGCCTATTAGGGTGCTGTGTTTATGATTCCGTAAACTGTCATAGGTAAGATTAATGCAATGTGTGCTTCATTTTCATGGGGTGAATCAACAAAGTAAGAAGCTGACTTTTCTGAGTTGGAAAGAAATATGCAAGCCATATGTGGAAGGGGGTCTAAATGTCTAAGATCTAGCAGTGTGGAACAGGGCCTTATACACAATATGGTTATGAAAAATACAGGTTTCATAGAATTCACTCTGGAAGATCTGGGTTCAGAAGTACTAAATCAAACAAGGTACAATATGGGATGCTGTAATTAAAAAGGGAGATTCCTGACTGTAGAAAAAAGTGATTCGGTTGAAGGAGTAATCACTTCAGAAATTTCATGACTCCAGCAATGTGCTTTAGATGCCAACAGAGAATACCAGGGGGATAAACTTCAAGTTAGTTGTCACACCCCAAACTCACTAATCCCGAACTTAGGAAAAACGACTAATGAATATGGGGCGTTGACCGCCACATCCAACCCGAAGGTGAAATGTTAAGGCTAATTTAAATAGCATACAACTACTATTATAATCCAACTTGTCTAATAAATGAAACTAAATGAAATCCATTATTAAACCAAAGTACTTACTATTACAACGGCCTCAAACATGGCCACCAAACCATAAACTCAAAGAGTATCCAATTGTCTGAATAAAACTAGCCAAGTGAATCTCCCAACTAGCACAAAACATCGTCGCTCCATACCTTGATCAACCTGGAACAAGAGCATTCCAGCCACACAAGGCAAACAGAAATTCACAAAATCAGTACAAACTGAGTAAGGCATCCAAACTCCGTAAAATTCATAAAACACACTCCAAAGAGGTTTTGTTTATTTCGAAATTCATTTTCAATGCACATATAAGAGCACATAACCATGTAAAGGTTCATTTTGAATAATTCCCATAAGTGTGACAATTAATTAGCACATAAGAAGTGTCATCTTTAGAGAAATAAGAGAGCCCACTAGCCGATAGCAACATACCACGACATTAGTGAATAATAAATAGAGCAGTAGAGCGCTCAAGCTATGGTTTGTATGATGCATAGATTCTAGCCATGGACTTATAGTCTCAAGATATGCATACCATTCTACGCACTCATACGCACGTGTTAGGGCTTTGGGGATCGCAATCCCTGACTAACATTATTAGTCTTTTAAATAGTTGGGTTTTGGGCACAACCTTAGTGATGACCCTTTTGGGTTTACACTTTGATAAGATACGCTCTATTTACTCCCTTTGGTCTAAAGGAGTCTTATTCTCTTTATTAATTAAATTCAAATAATTTTCATATGCAGGAAAAAGGGTACTTCCGAAAACTCGAGACTATATGCAAGTCTAACCATGAATAGGTAATGCCATGCTAGGCAATTATAATTTCAACAGTGTTTCGTCTACCATGTGAAGGTCTATGAACTCAAATCATGATTTACAAATCATATAATTAAACAATTTCTCAAGAATAACATATAAGTTCTCATAATTTCATGTAAACAATTTTAAATAACTCAACATGCTATGTATTGAAGACATGTGATTCAAGTAACATATTTCATGTTATAAATAACTTGACAATCAATTTAGAAAAGCATATTTCATCTTGCAATTGATTATCTAATCATGCCATTAATTAATTTAGCACATAACCTATGCTATACAATTAATTAGAAAACATGGCACTAAAGTTATAAATCATGCAACGGATTTAAGAGAGAAGGAATGCTCAATACCTTATAAACGCTCCTAAACGAAGTAAAGTTGCTAGCACGAAGGTCCTTAATCAATCACGCGGGATTTGCTACATAAAAGAATAATTCCTAATTAGTAAAGGAATTGAAAATCTCAATAATTGACAAAAGAATATAACTTACACTATACCAAAAAACCCTTACTACAGCGGGTACTTTTGACCAACTACAACGGGTCAAACCGCTGTTGACTTGGTTGTTGTAGTATGAGGTATACTTACTACAGCGGTTCCGTCCTAACCGTTGTAGTATGTCACTTACTACAGCGGTTCATAATTACTCACTATAGTAAGTCAAATTTATTTTAGTTTGATTTTTAAATGACTTACTACAGCGATTGTTGACCACCCACTGTAGTAAGTCAAAAGTCAACATTTTTTTAAAAAAACTTATTTGGCCTATGTGGGATTTGAACCCACGTACATTGTGCAATAACACAATTGCTCTACCATTTGAGCTAATAGGCTTTGAAGTAAAATTTAATCTCGGGAGTTCAATCGACTAACACTCTCAAGTTCTAGCAACAATACATCAAACCACCTTTATTAGAGAGTGCACAATAATTGTAATATTACAACTGAGGCTAGAAGAATCAATTGATTCAGGTAGCAGTTACATCAATAAGCCAGACTAACCAAAACAAATGAGCTAATCAACTATATATCAGATCAACTAGGAAGTTCATTGTTAGACCATCTTACTGCATCACCAATGAAAAGAAGATTGAGTGTCACACCACCACCAGCAGCTAGCAACTTTGAAGTGTGTTAATATGCATCTTATCTCGCACTTTTTTCCACATTAGATTATAGAGTGCCAATAAATAACCATCATATGTCACAATGACCACATATCATACCAAAATAAGTGCAAGACAAAACAGACCTTCGAGTATGTTAATGACTTGTCCTGTTTCATGGCTTCCTTAATTAACGTCGTGTGCTCTACAAGGCCATTCTTCACACAAGCTACAAAATTCAAGATAGAGTTGACAATTCTTCTATAATAAAGCTCCAAAAAGAAAAAAATCAAAGGATGGAAAATCAACCGATATTCAAAAGACCAGAAAATCCCCATATGATACCATAGTGCGAGCCACTGAAGCAATTATATGAAATTTGAAGTAAACATGAAATTCATCAGAAATTATAATAAAAGTGTAAACTTTGTGTGAATAAAAAGACCAATTCAAACACATTGAGTTACGACAAACCCAAAATGTGCTTTGATATGAAGCTATTGGTTTATCAAACATAGAATATATGGGGAGAGAATTAATTAGAACAGATATACATAAGTAAAACCAGCCTATGAAATAGGATATTTATAGCATTCAGGCCAATCCTACTTAGAATTATAATATAAGGGCCACAGAAGATCTGTCATCAGAAAGGGACAGCCTTTGTCTCTTCACCCTATGAGACAGACTCTTAAATTCTAAAGCATAGGAAGCTGGTTGTGGATATACAGTATTAGGCATGACTAACCAAGGAAAGTGGGCAGGAGCAGCATGATTAGGAAGCAAAGGAGTTAAAAATGGGGACCAAATGAGTACCTCATACTAATAGCAGAAATGAGAGTATAAGCAATTCCTATGCCATATAAGTTTATTTGCACAAAGAAGCCGTAGAACCAAGACCTCCTATCCCCTGAAAAGTGAAAACATCTATCAACATGTAGTGTATAATGCTGATGAATTTGATGAATCCATACCTTGGTTATTTCACAATTCTACAACATTTTGGAACTTGGAATCGCTCTACCTCAACGAGATAGCTTCCTACTTTTTTCACCATTGTTTGCTACCTCTAATAGTACTCCACCACTAATACTAGCCTCAAATTCAATCATTTTTCATATAAATTCATAAACTGAAACGAAAATCAAAATATAAATAGTAATAATAATAATTTACCAAGCAATGTAGAAAATAAAAAGAAAATGAATGGCCAAATTGAACCAACCAAATCTCTCACAAGTCTTTCTCATACCATTACATACGAGTGAAAAGATAAAGAGGATCTGGAAGCAAACCTCAAAGTGACCATAAAATCAGTTTATGACAACATAAAGTCTGAAAACCTAAGTTTCTTGGTCTAACCTTTACTATTAGTACTACCACTGTTTTGTATTTGTTTCTTACAATTCTTGCAGTTGGATGGCTCATTGAGTGGTTGGGATTGATAAAATCTAATAGAGTGAATTAAAGCTTTACCTTGACAGTTTCCTTGGCATTATTACCTTTCATGATAACCCACTATTTGCTACTCTTGAAAGTGGTTAAACCTACTAACTTTAAACACCTAGTTTATCTAGTAGAAAGAAGGTTGATTACTCTCATCCCTTCAAGCTTCCACCAGAAAAAATCTCATTAATTTCCCTTGAAAGAAACTACAAAAATAGGCAAAAACAAGATCCAACCTTCTATCTGGACTAAGATAAGATCAATAGTCATATACCATCCACTCATAGGCAAGCACCAACAATGGCAATATAATGGTAGGAAACCCAGTTTCAAAATATGACATATTGTTGTGGAATAGCAAAGCCATTACATGTACTCCATATTTTAGCAAAAGAACATTTCTATTGTCTCATACAAGGGAATTTTGGTCTAATTAGAGTAGTATTCAATTCTTCCATAATTATAACTAAACATCAAAATGCCAACGCAAATAGTAATGGGTAGCAAACAATCCCAGTCCCTGGCACCATCCCAACCCATAACAATAAAAGAGAGATAAAGAAAGAACAGAGTGTGATCCATACCACATCAAAATGAAACTAAAAATCAAATCCAAATTACAACCGTGCACAACACAAAACACATATTGAAGGATCTTATACAAAGCTATCAACACTATAAATGTTGTAAGATCAGAAATACAGTATTGTGATATTCTCCACAAAATCATCGATTAAAAGACCAAATAACTCCCAGACTAATAAATCAGTACTACCATTTTTGTTGAATCATTTTTCAGAAATAACTCCCAGACTAAAAAAATCAGAATCTCTCCGGTCATATTGAAGCCTTAAAGAACAGTAATTACACAGATTTGACCCAAATCGATGATGAGCAGTATGGAACCTAGATGTAGAGTCACAAACATTTTGATACAGATAGAGAAGGATTGAGAACCTGAAAGAACTACGTAGACAGCTGTTGATTGACTTCATCAAAAGTGCGACGAAGACTAGCAAACTCCTTCGAGCTTTAGCAGAGATAACCGAGATTCGAATATCCACCAAGAGCTTCATCAAATCCGTCCATCTCTCGCTCAGATCCGCCGCAAACCGCTTCAGATCTATGTGAATTCGGTCGAGATTCGAATATAACCGATCTTGATGGCCAGATTTCACCAAAAAAGAGAAGAATTGCAACGAGTTATTCTCGCCCGTTTTGGTGGCAACGAGTGGGCGTTGCTTCGTTTGGTGAGGTGGCGGTGGAGTGCGGTGACGGTGGAGAAAGGAGGTCGGTTTGGGGGTTTGGGTGGTTTGTGGGGTTTGGAGTGACGAAGTGGCTTCTAAGAGTTTTGGGGTTTGGGGGTTCACAGTTCTTTTTCACATTTCACTAACATTCCACAGCAGGTGATTTTCACCCGCTAACATATAATACCATATTACAGCGGGCAATACTGAGCCGCTGTAGTATGTCACTTATAACATCAGTTCTTAGATAGCCGTTGTAGAAGGGTTACCTATTACAGCGGTCCCCAACCATCCGCTGTATTATAACACTGAAAATCATTTTTTTGTATTTATATTATTTTTTCAAACCTACTACAGCGGGTAGGATGGAACCACTATAATAACACTTTTTTGGTGTAGTGTTAAATTCCGAAAAGATTAATTCTGAAAATATAAATGAATTTCTAGAATTAAATAACGTAGAAAATATAATTTGAAAGTAGGAATAAATGATCTTTCCATAATTAGAAATAGGAAATTTCATAAAAAGAATTTAATAGAATAATGAAACTCTAAAATCTTTCCTAATTACATTAGGAAACCTTTTAAAAATGAAACGCCAATGATTTAGAGTAATTAGGACTCTCTAATTAGAGTTTCAATGATTAAGGAAACCAATCTTTAGAAATTTCCCAATTTCATCAAAATATCTAGAAATACCATCTTTTGAAATATATTGAAATCTGA
Source organism: Mesembryanthemum crystallinum (assembly GCA_030267885.1). NCBI lineage: Eukaryota > Viridiplantae > Streptophyta > Magnoliopsida > Caryophyllales > Aizoaceae > Mesembryanthemum > Mesembryanthemum crystallinum. The sequence goes on from BSSO01006205.1 coordinate 11,227, forward strand.
AAATTAAATATATGTTTCCCAAAATTATAAATCATAAAAATCAAAACTTTACAACTTCTAATCACTGAAATTATTTTTCAGAATTAAAAGATATAATCTTTATTGAAAACAAAATCAAAATCAAAATACAAAACCATAACTTATTCTCCAAGAAAACCAATAAACCACCAAAACACCACAACCACCATCACCATCAACCACATCCAGCACACGCCACCACCAGCAGCCCATTGGCCAGTGGTGATCGGCCGGCGTCAGCCACTGCCAGCCCGTGGCTGGGCGGCAGCCACTCATGGCCGCGAGAGAAAGAGAGAGCGCGAGGAAAAGAGAGAGAGACGAGTGAGGGGAAGCCCACGGTGGGGCCTAGCCTCTAGCAGTGGACTGGCCGAGACCAGGGGCCACCGAGGACACCAGGGGTGGCACCACCCAGCCTGGCTCGCGGCTGCTGCGCCACAAGGGTGGCGAGAGAGAACGTGATGAGAGAGAAGGAAAGAGAAAGAGAAAAGGAAAAGGAAAAGGAAAAGGGAAGGGGGGGTGGTGCTCGGCCCTAGGCCGGCCACCCTTTGGCCCTACATGGGCAAGCATCTTGACCAAGGAGAGGGAGAGGGAAATTCTAGAGAGAGAAAGAGAAAATACCTAGAGAGAGAGGTTGAGGGGATTGTAAAGAGATGAATGAACCCCATGGGTTTCTAATATAAGCATTGGGGTTGACTAGGGTTCCCTAGTTGACCTAAGCCCAATCCTACAAATCCCACACTCTCTAGTCCAACACTCTCCTTAAGCTAATCGGGTTTCAAAGCCCAATTTGATTAAAACAAGGATTAAGGCCATTTTAACCACATAAAACGTTTTGATTTCTAATAAATCATTTCAAATAATAAATGATATAATTCTCAATTTCTTTAGAGAATTAATTATAAGAATTTAATATTTATTATTAAATCTCATAATTCAAATAAAGCAAGTAATGTAAATAAAATCCGTAAAGGATA
>BSSO01006206.1:0-12218 GCA_030267885.1 Mesembryanthemum crystallinum
ATTAAAAGGTAGTGGTTCACAAAATGGACATGATAAAAGGTAGTGTTTCGCAAAAAATCCAAAAAAAAAAAAGAGTAAAATGGCATTTTTAAAACTTTTTTGAGGTTTTGCCCCCAGAAGAAAAGTGAAAACAGTTAATTTTCAGGCTCTGAGTAGTTGCGGGTTAGGAATTTTGCGTGGGAATGAAGCGAACAAGAAAATTTAAAAGTGAGTAAAATAATAATAAGGCCCCACGGATGAGGTGGATTGGGCCACCTTTGCCGCCTTAACACGTTGTATCTGACGTGGCTGTCACTTCCCTAGCACTCAAACAACCACGGTTGTTTATTTTGTTTTTCCCACCTCACTCTAATGACAAGATAATCCGACTGAAATTTCTCGTCCAAGTCACATAGCACTTGAGGATAGGGCTGGCCGTAAACGAGCCGATACATTCGTGAGCGGCTCGCAAACATACTCGGTCAAAACTCGTTCGATAATAAAAGAGTTGAGTACAAGCACCAAGTTGATACTCGTTTAATAAACCAGCCGAGTACAAGCACCCCACTGTACTACTCGTTTAAGTACCCATACACTCGATAAAAACCGATATACCCAAGAACTGTTCGTGAACAAGCTCGGTCAAAACTCGTTCGATAATAAACGAGGCGAGCACGAGCACCAATTTCATACTCGTTTAATAAACGAGTCGAGCACGAGCACACCAATACTCGATTCGGCTCAATTCGTTTACAACCCTACTCGAGGAGTTAGGAAAAGTATTCCACTATCCTATTCTCTAACCAACCTAAACCATGCCAAACCACTTTTGTTATTTTAGGGGCTTCCTAATTCTAGTTCATTATATTTGAAGAATTATTTAATGTAATTTCATTTTTTAAGGCCTGAGTTGAAAGGTTTGACCTAAGATCTTAGGAATTAATATATTGAGTTGGAGATGTGGTGCCTCATTTAGGCTAATTTACCTCTTTTATAAAAGGAAAACTGGACATCTTCAATATTTATGAAAGACTATATATAACCTTTTTGAATTCGAATTATGAAAACTCATACTAGTCTACTAGCAACTTAACTTTTAATTAGTTAATTCCTTATTACATGTAAAACATCTCTAATAAATCAGGTCAGCATCAAATTATAATATACTTCCAATTTACTGAATTTAGTCTACTCTGATTCCTTTTTATAATTCGTTCAAATTTAAAACACTAAATTTCCAAACAAACAAGTGCATTGGTTCACTGAATTTAACAAAATAGTAGTACTTCCTTTATGTTGTCCCCTACACTCAAATTCTAGTCATATGTATATACTACCAGGAATTAGATTACTAGTAGGAGGCCAAGCATAAAATGCAACTTCAAAATTCACCGTTTCATCTTCTAAATTTACTATCCTAATCCTATGACTTGGCGCTTTCATACTTGTCAACAGGCACGGACAACAAATGCTTGACCTTCATCTTGTTAATGGCAGCAGCAGGGTCTAAGCTCTTGGGACATGTTGCCGTGCAGTTTTTGATAGTCCTGCATCTATACAATCTTTTATGATCATCGGTTAGTGCTTGCAACCTCTCCTCCGTGTATTCGTCCCGGCTATCGGATACCCATCGATAAGCATGCAACAAAGCCGCCGGACCCAAGAACTCCTCCGGATTCCACCAGTACGACGGACACGACGTGCTGCAACAAGCACATAATATGCACTCGTATAATCCATCCAGCTTCTTCCTGTCTTTCGGGGATTGCCTATACTCCCGTCCGTCCTGCGGCCCCTTCTTTGTCTTTAGCCATGGCTCGATTGACCTAAATACAATTTAATGTATACGATAAGAAGTCAAGTCAACTAGGACAGTCATCACTTCTAACTGATAAAATTCAGTATATTATCAATCAGGGTCAATTAAAGGTTGATGTAATTACTTGTATTGTTGATAGAAGTTGGTAAGATCGACAACAAGATCCTTAACAACAAACATATGTGGAAGCGGAAGTATAGTGGTGGGCTTAGAAGTGTCGGAATCAATGGGCTTAAGGCAAGCGACGGTGTTGATTCCGTCTATATTCATGGAACATGACCCGCATATCCCTTCTCTGCATGATCTCCTATAGCTCAAACTCGAGTCGTCCTCTGCTTTTATCTTTTGTAACGCATCCAATACCTGCCTCAATTGTGAAAAAATAATATGCCTTCATTTCAATTGAAGAGTGTTGAATTAAACTGAATAATTAAGTAGTACGAATATGGTACTCATATAGAAAAAAAACAAAAAAAAATCAGTTACAAAGTCAAACTAAACTAAATAAACTGATTGCATGAGAGAACGATAAAATGAACAGAGTCGAGTCTAAATTATGGTTAGTATACCATGGGACCGCAAGTAGAGAGGTCGACGAAGTAGGATTGGAGAAAGGGTTTTTGGTTGGGGAGGTCAGGGTTCCAACGGTAGATTTGGAACTCTTTGTTGAGCTTAGACTGTTGGTGATGGACAGCCCCTTGTGATTCAACAGCTTCCTCAGCACTGATTTGCGCAGCTGGGTGTCCTTCAAGTGAAGGGAAGTTGTCCTTTTGCCTGTTTACACTTCCTCCTCTGTTCTTCCCAAGTTTCCATGCCCTTCCTAACAATTTTTGGTACCATGACATATCTCTATCTTACACTCACTTTGCTGAATTTGTGGTGACTAGCTAGCTAATTTGAGGCACATTTTGTGTAGCTCAATTTGCTATCATATGTGAATTGGTGTAATGTAATGAGTCAAAACAAGTAGTTCTTTGTTTTGACACTTGGCTCCTTGCATGAAAGTAGCGTGTACCCATTTTGCTAATGTAACATTTTTAGTTAACGTTGGCGGTGTTGGACTAGCTAGGAAGTCACTACATGTTCTCTACTAAACTAAACTAGTACTCTCCCCATCTCTACTAAACTAGTACAACACTTTGAACGTGAATAATTATAAATATATATAAGCAAAAATTATGAAACGATGATATTATGAAGGCAAATTCTTATTTGAGATGTGTCTCATTAAATTATTAGATAAGACGTATAAATAATAAGGGCCTGTGGGTTGGGCCTAAATCCACTTATTTAAAATTAGGTTAAGTGGTTGTCTCATTAAAGACAATCTCTATTATGAAAGTACTACTTAACATGAATTTAATATAAGTATTTTCACCTTGTAAATCTTTGTGTATTTTCATGAATCAATGGCCAAAGTCGCAACAAAAATCAGCAAAAATCAACAAAAATCAACAAAGCCGCTCTCTACCGAATTTAACGAATCAACGAAAATCAACAAAAATCAACGAAAATCAACAAAAATAAATAATCAACATTAAATATCAACAAAAATAAATTGTAGAGAACAAAGCCTAAATTAGAAAGGTAGTTTAATAGGACCATACTCTAAGAAAACACGAGCGAAAGGGCACTTAGGCCTCAATCGGAGAATGATCACCCGAAAGAAGGCCCCAATCGGAGAATATACGAGCGAAAGGGCACTTAGGCCTCAATCGGAGAATGATCACCCGAAAGAAGGCCCCAATCGGAGAAAATACGAGCGCAAGGGCACTTAAACCTCTCGAAACGGCGCACGGAGTCACGAGGGGGCCTCTTGGGTCCCCCCTGAATGACCACGTAAGCCGGCAGAGCGAAACTAGACAAAGGTTCGGGAGGCCAAAAAGTGTGGGCTATAAGTGGGGAAAACCGCTCCCGAAGCCCCAAAAATTGAAGTGTCATTTTTTGGACGATATTGCATGGACATCTTTATAGGGGCGATGGAGGATCCCATGGCCAGAATTTGGGTCCCTAAGAGCTCTAGATTTGCCGAGAATGATCACCCGAAAGAAGGCCCCAGTCGTAGAAAATACGAGCGCAAGGGCACTTAGGCCTCTCGAAAGGGCGCACGGAGTCACGATGGGGCCTCTTAGATCCCTCTAAGTAACCACGCAAGCCGGCGGAGTGAAACTAGACCGGGGTACAGGAGGCCAAAAAGCGTGGGTTATAAGTGGGGAAAACCGCTCCCGAAGCCCCAAAAATTGAAGTGTCATATTTTTGAACGATATTGCATGGGCATCTTTATAGGGGCGAGGGAGGATCCCATGGCCAGAATCTGGGTCCCTAAGAGCTCTAGATTTGCCGAGAATGATCACCCGAAAGAAGGCCTCAATCGAAGAAAATACGAGCGCAAGGGCACTTAGGCCTCTCGAAAGGGCACACGGAGTCACGATGGGGCCTCTTAGGTCCCTCTAAGTGACCACGCAAGCCGGCGGAGCGAAACTAGACCGGGGTACAGGAGGCCAAAAAGCGTGGGTTATAAGTGGGGAAAACCGCTCCTGAAGCCCCAAAAATTGAAATGTCATATTTTTGGACGATATTGCATGGGCATCTTTATAGGGGCAAGGGAGGATCCAATGGCCAGAATCTGGGTCCCTAAGAGCTCTAGATTTGCCAAGAATGATCACCCGAAAGAAGGCCCCAATCGGAGAAAATACGAGTGCAAGGGCACTTAGACCTCTCGAAACGGCGCACGGAGTCACGAGGGGGCCTCATGGGTCCCCCTGAGTGACCACGCAAGCCGGCGGAGCGAAACTAGACCGGGGTACAGGAGGTCCAAAAGCGTGGGTTATAAGTGGGGAAAACCGCTCCCGTAGCCCCAAAAATTGAAGTGTCATATTTTCGGACGATATTGCATGGGCATCTTTACAAGGGTGTGGGAGGATCCCATGGCTAGAATTTGGGTCCCTAACAGCTCTAGATTTGCCCGTAATGGTCACCCGAAAAAAGACCCCAATCAGAGAAAACACGACCGCAAGGGTACTTAGGCCTCTCGAAACGGTGCATGGAACCACGAGGGGGCCTCTTGAGTCTCCCCAAGTGACTACGCAAGCCGGTGGGGCGAAACTAGATGGGGGCCTGGGGGGCCAAAATGCGTGCGCTATAAGTGGGCAAAACGGCTCCCGGATCCCAAAAAATTAAAGTGTCATATTTTTCGACGATATTGAACAGGCATATCTATAGGGGCGTAGGAGAGGCCCATGGCCAAAATCCGGCTCCCGAAGGGCTCTACAAGTGGTGGGAATGATCGCTCGAAAGAAGGCCCCAATTGGAGAAAATACGAGTGCAAGGGCACTTACACCTCTCAAAACGGCGCAAAGAGCGACGAGGGGGACTCTTGGGTTCCCCCGAGTGACCACGCAAGTCGGCGGGGCGAAATTAGACTGGATCCCGGAAAGCCAAAAAGCGTAGGCTATAAGAAGGCAAAACGGAGTCCTGAAACCCTAAAAACTAAAGTGTCATATTTTTCGGCGATATTGCACGGGCAGCCCCATAAAGTCATAGGAGGGACCCATGGCCGGAATTCTAGTCATTAATAGCCTCCCATGGCCGGAATCCTAGTCATTAATAGCCTTCGGAGGGCACAGATTGGTCACTCGAAACAAAGTCCCGATCGAGGAAAACGCGAGTGCAATGGTACTTGGACCTCTCAAAACGGCACACGGAACCACGAGGGGGCGTCTTAGGTACCCCCTAGTGACCCTGCAAGCCGGTGGGGAAAAACTAGACCGGCGCTCGAAAGGGCCCAAAAACATGGGTAAAAATGGGTTCCGAAAGCCACTACATGTTCTCTAGTAGACTAGTACTCCCCCATCTCAATAGGTTCATTAAGTTGGATTTTTTACGGTCTTTAATGCAACATTTTGATTATGAATAATCATAATTATGTATAAGCAAAAAATTATCAAATAATGATATTATAAAATTACTACTTAATATGAATTTAATATAAATATTTTCACTTTGTAAATCTTTATGTATTTTCATGAATTAATAGTTAAAGTTTTTTTTATCTTTACTTATTCACTAATGTCATGCTAGATTTATAATGTTGGTAGTATTTTTTCAGTTTTAATTAGAAAGGTAGTTATTAATAATAGGACAATAATTAAACAAACGTACTAAATAGCGAAAGGTGCAAGCTTTGTATTAACCAACATGTACTGATCATATAGTAACTGACATTAATGAACAAAGGTGTGATTGTGAATAACATAGAGAGAAATTAAAGGGGGTGGGGGCAGGTCACGTGGTGATTATTGATTAATTGAATTCTCCGGGATATGCAACGTCTCCTACATGGGCTACATGCTACATCCATTTCCATACCCCTGCCACAAGACATGATCCCTTTGTTTCTCCCATCTTTTGTTTACAATTTCTCTCCCTTTTTTCTTACCTTTTAAATGGAATTTTATATAAATGTCGAATTGGAATAGATATATTTCCCAACTATGAAGTTGATGGTTCGATACATATTGATTTTTGTGACTCCTTATACACACGAAAGACATACTTATGCTAATAGCTAGAAATTCGATAATTCGTGGAATATAGTTTTATATACTTACTAAACAATTCAAGGTTATGACAAATTAACACTATCAAACAGCATATTGATTAGATAGAGGATGTAGTCTAATATAATGAAAAATATGATGGAAGTGATTACCTATCTAGCTATCACTCAATGAGTTAGTGATCCTACCCATTCATCATTAACTAAATAAAGCTACTAAACAATTAATAATCTTGGTGGTGGATCAGATCAGCATCAAGCAAATTATACTTGGTGAAAACTAATAAAGAATTGTCACTAATTAAATAAGTCAACCATAGAATTAGTGTCAGATATCTAACTCTTTAATTTGTGCAGTGCTCCATCATTCTGGCGATATACTACTAATACTAAGATAGTAATTAACATACTACTATTAAAATTGGCTCCATGATTGTCAATGCAACTCATGATCTCTACAGTTTATCAGCTGACCTTATATAAGGAATGTCAACCATACATCTTTAGTTAGTGCTCAACAAAATAATGGTGGACATCATTTCTCCATGATGTACCCATATATGTGGAAGTATATTGTAAAGAATTTGGTAGGTCAATTCTATGCGTTGGTGAAAATGACTCTTTACTACTTTGTGATTCATTTCACGAAAGGGAGTTGACATATATATATGCCTACTTTATACTCTACAACTGTTTACTCTATATTATCGCTTTCAAAGGTCAAATTGCAATTACAAAAAGTGAAGGCATTAGGAGTACATTAGAAAACAAGTGAAGATAATTTGAGATTAGTTTATTCATGGTGTGAACTGTATAATAGGGAGTAGTACTTGATGAGCAACATACAGCACTACGAATCCCATATCCCAACAATAAACAATTTTGTGACCCTTAAATTGAAATGCCTTAATTCTCAAGGCATCCACGATGAGTATAAGCGTATGAATTTATTAGATTAAGAAGAGTATGAAGGATGTCATTGTGTTGTGGTAGGAAGAAATTTGAAAGATATGGAATGGAGTTATTTCCACTTCATGCTCAATTCAGACTCCAAATGAATAAGATAAACTATTTTTTTTTTTTTTAGGCGCCTCAGAACTTGAATAGAGTCTAAAAGCTTGAACTATAGGGTGTACTTGAAATATCTAAAGTCAGATCACAAATACCAAAACTGAGTAGAAAGCCAATATAGAAAATTTGAAAAGTTTGAACCATTATGGATGCCTCGGGGAAAGTATTTTCTAGAGGCACAAGCAATTGCATCATTTGAAGATATTAAACATATGATTTGGCTAGCAGTAACAATAACAGTTAAGTTGTCAAAAAAAAAAAAAAAAAAACAATAACAGTTAAAAGGAATACATTGGCTCGTACTCGTTATCCTTCATTTGGTCCATGGTCATCATCAGTTCTGTCAACACCTTGAAGAATTTTGTGTAAGTGGGAGTAAGAAGCAATGTCAAGCCCTACAGTACACATGCTGCCATCATAACTCTCTCAAGGCCTCATTGTAGCAACTTCTTCAGTTGCCTGTGACAATTCAAAGGCTCATTATGAAAGGAAATACTTGGACTTGGTCCAATGTCTTCGAAGCCCAAAATAATTAACTCATGACCATGCCAGTTGGCAACTCATTATGTTAGGTACGGGTAGCTAGAGGCCCAAAACATGACTATCAACTGTCCACCAATTTGCAGGCCTAGCAGCTTCGCTTTTTAACGTATGTCAAAACACTGAACCATCCAAACAAAACATGATGTCTGTTGATTCATGCATTTATACAACAAGAATAAGAGGCAGATTCAACCAAACATCACAAGTTATGAGACATTGCAGAAGTACCGAACTGACTTCAGTAAAAGAGCACCATGATGCGACCATCCAAGGCTCAGAGACATGAGCCACATAGGAAATCGCAGCTGATAATTCTCCAGTGACATCTACAGGATTATTGGAGTATGAATGTAGTCGTGTTTGCCACGTATATATGTATAACGCTGAGCACAAACATTTGTTGGTGGCCTTGGTGCTACACTAAATAAAACTCTCAACAGAGATAGAGCAGTCCAAGTTACCCTGGGGTCTGTTAGGAGGAAAGGAATACAGTACCATTCAATATGAACGAAATCTCGACATACACTGTAGAATGAGAAGTACAACTTCAATGGTGATCATGCTAGCGGCAGGAGTAACATCCTCTGGTTATATTACAAGTGAAGGTGATACAGCCACTCTAAAAGTGGTAATGTGAACACACAGTGACGTCTTTTGAAACTATAAGTCTTAAATTGAGGCAAGAGAGTTTGGAGACCTTAACTATAGAGACCAAACTGTGGCTAAATTGAGGCAATATGATCAGAAGCATCAGAAGAAGATGGTTGCACATCTGATGGCCTTCCATTGATCATCTCTAAATTCGTCTTGTACTCCTCTCGTAAATCTTTCAAAGTATGGAAATTGGCTTGCTGCATGAGAACAAAGTATCTCAATCAGTTATTAGCATGTGGTATAAATGATAGACAAGCAACTGTAACAACAAATATGGAGTATATTCTGAAGTCACCAAGAGGGCTCAAATCATTTCTAAAAAGCAACAGTTAGATAACTATGCAATCTAAAATGTTCTTGTTTGAGAATATGATTCCTAAGTTTTCGTTGTGCAAATGGCTTATGACCTTCAATCAAACCCAGTGTATTATAGAAGAGGACACGCAGAACATAAACTTACTAATTGGCTACTTTCGCTCTCAAATATATTCTCCATGTGCTGAAAGAGTGACTTCCACTGACTAGTGAGATCAGGCTCTTCTTGTGGAGCTTTACTGGAGTGGCCTTGGCCATGTCTACCCATTTCATTTTCGCCTGAGTACCTTCGAACCAAATTGCTCGCTTCTTTCTGACTCTTTGTCAATACTGTGAACAGGCAAATTGTCACTACTGAGTATAAAGGTATCAAAGGACAATCTACTGAAATACTTAGGAGAAGAACTGTAAGCTTACTTGACATACGGCCTTTGACATCCTGGTAATGCAGGTCAGACCATATATAAGCAGCTGTTCACCACAACAAGCAAACAAAAGCAAGTCCCGGAAGAATGAGATTTCATTTTTAAAAAGGAACATGAGGAACCAGGAATGAACTTGAAACCATCTCAACAGAGGTATGTTCATGTGGAAATGAAAGAGCAACATAATGGAGTGTCACAAATGTAAACTTAATATACCTTTTGTGCAAAATGAGCAAGAGCAAGATTTAAGCAAGTCCATGCTAGCGGACAAATCAGTGCCACTATTGCCTATTAGCCCTGTGCATCTCTCTAGTCCAAATGACCCCATATTCCTGGATTCAGTTGATCTTGAACTCTCAGCTTTGGGAGCTAATGATTCCTGTGTACAATGAATTTCAGCTGTTTCCTCACCATGTCCTTCTTTTGCAGCCTCCATACAGTTGCTTCCACTAGATTTAGAGCTTTCCACCACAGCTACACAAGGTATACAACTTTCTTTGATTGGGTCATCTTCTTTAGTGGGAATATTTGGCAAAGCTTCACCACCTTCACCTTCACCTTCACCTTCACCTTCAACCAGAACTATGGTGTCTAAAGCAGAAACAGATGGCTCCTTACTCTCATGGGCCGCATTTGGAAGACCTTTCGGGGCATTTCCATGGAGAGAAGATGCATCACCTGAAGAAGTTTGCAAACGATAAATCTTTCCTCCCTTCAATGGAGACAACCCGGTTTCACTGGAAACCTTTGGGGATTTGCCGCTAGTGCATCTTTCTTTTTCCAAGTTCTCAACCACCAAAGCAACCTGCTTCCAAAAATGAGCATCAACATCTGCGGTAGGGTCTTGAGCAATTCTCTTATTCACATTCCCAGATTTAGAGGGTGGGCCAGAACTAGATGAAATCGAAGAAAACTCTCTTTTGCCAAGCTTGTTTGTTATATCGCCCAACACTGGGCGCTTCCCATCCTTGTTTAACTTGTCAGATTTATCCTCACCCATAACTGTTGAGCAAATCATCAACTACCCAGCAACAAAACTACTTAAAGCAAGGTTCTTTTGCTCATCAAATCGCGCAAATTCGAATCCCTAATCATCCAAAAAAAAAAAAAAACCCAAATAAACAAAAATAGGGAAAAATAAAAACCCTCCAATCATTGCGAGATGGGTAAATACAGATCTCAAACAGTAACAGCAACATAATCGTAATAGAAGCAAACACAAACTCTAGAACCAAATTTCAAGAAAATACATATAAAGGGAGCTGTAATAATGAAATTAAAACCGATTAGGGCACTGACCTCTAGTTCGTGAGGAATGTCCGGCGGCGATTGGCGATTCTGGACAGATTTGTTGGTGAGAGGAAGTTGATGTGTTGTGTGGAAGAGGAGTAGTATATAAAAATGGGAGATTTGAGTGCTTTGGAATATGAGAGGGAAGGAGATGGGAGCGGGCAAAATTAAAGAGGGGGAGTAAAATGGGGTTGAACTGAGGAGGAAAAAGGGCGATTATGCCGAAACGGAGAGAGAGAGAGTTAGAGAGAGAGTTAGAGAGAGAGAGGCAATTTCAATTCGTAAAGGCGGGAATGTTTCAATGTTTTCCTAATTTTGGGGTCCGACTCCGATTTCGAACTCGCAGCTGAGGTCTACATGCCAATATCAGGCTGCGTAAGGTATGGACTATGGACTCAATATGGAGTGTGTAAATAAATGAGTTGAAAAAAAAAAAAAGGAAAATTTTCATTTTGGAACCTAATGTTAAGTCTAATATTAATTTGGGTATCTGCCTTTTCAATATTCTTATTTTGTGTACCTGAAATTTTTAAAACTGTCTCATTTTGGGTGATTTCACTAAATGCGTTAAAAACTCTGTTAACATGCTGACGTGTTATTAATCAAATAATATTTTAAAAATTCTCAAAAAGTTGTAAAAAATTCTAAATAACTAAAAATAGACATTTCATTACTTTTGAATTTTTTTTTGGTATTTTTTAGAAATTTTTTAAGAATATATTTTGTTTGATGACACGTCAGTATTTTAACGGAGTTTTTAACGCCTTCAATGAAATGACCCAAAATGAGACAATTTTAAAATTTCAAGTATCTAGAATGAGAATATTGAAAAGATAGATACCCAAATTACAATTACGTCTAACGTAAGGTACCCAACATGAAAATTTTCCAAAAAAAAAAATTATTGAGGTGAGAGGCCAGCACAGTTGGTGCAGCCTCCCGATCCCGTGGCCACTGCAGGGGTGTGAATCCTCATGCCCCCTCCCCTAACTATAAAGCATGGGGCCGAGGAAATTTTTATAAGCCAACTTGCTAATATATGTGACTCAATTTTTACCTTCATTTTAGGTTGGGGTGATATAGTTTACTCAAAACAAATTCTACTTTTGATACTTCAACATAAACTCCACCAAGTAAATTTAATGAAGGCATGTGAAGGATTTATCTACTACAATTTTATTGTGCATTCTAAATTCATATTCATAATATACAGTAAGGTAATCCATACAAGATGCTTTTTTGAAATCACATTGGAATTATTCAAGGGTGTAAAGTGGTTGTAATATTGCCAGAAATTCACCCAGGAGTAATAATAATGGTACTAAGGAAAACGAATATATATAAACGGATACATAACGGTAATGACTCAATAAGTTTTTCGCTCACTAGTTTATTACAATATGGTTCAAGCTTCATCATTAGCATATACTCCCTCCGTCCCGAAATTAACTTTCAAAAACTAGGAGGGAACAAGATTTTAAGTGAGTGTTTTTAGACAAATTTACCCTTGTAGTAATAGAAGGAATAAAAAATAAAAGGGAAATTTTATGTGAGAGATTAAAGT
>BSSO01006207.1:0-12216 GCA_030267885.1 Mesembryanthemum crystallinum
GTTTCAGTTCAGTTCAGTTCAGTCGCAATAAGTTCAGTTCAGTTCAGTTCAGTTCAGTTCAGTTCAGTTCAGTCATAATAAGTTCAGTTCAGTTCAGTTCAGTTTCAGTTCAGTCAGTTTCAGTCGAAAAGAACAGGCCCTCAATCATCATTTTTTTTTCGTAATTTTCTTAGCTTCATATATCTTTAAACTAAAAACAAAACCTTTTTGATTCAATAAGTTGGAGTCATGTTAGATGAGATGGGAATTCTGTTGCCAATCACTTGGCTAAGTCTATCCAGTTGGCATTAAGCACGTGTGGATGCATGGTTGTCTTTTTGTCTCTTCGTATGTAACAATAGACTCGTTGTCAAAAAAAGAAAAATTTTAATGCTTTAGCTTAAAAAAAAGAAAAAGAAAAAAGAAAACATAAACTTCAAACCTGTTTTAGTTTTAGAGAATTTCACAACTCAAAACAAACAAAAGACGCAACCTCCATGTTTTACACTCTTTTTCGGTTCCTCTAGAAACCCTAGGTATGGCTCGATTTGAGAATCGAAAATCCGTGGAATCATCGATGACTCGCTTGCAGAATTCCTTCTCTCTACTCGCCGACGAGGAGGGCGATGAAATCACAGCTCTTGTTCAGTCTATCCCAAAGAAGATCGATGCCCCTTTGCCTAAAAACAAGAAAGGTAGTAAATTGGCGGCCCAGTCCGGTAAGTTTTTCTTTTCATGGTTTAGGGAATAATTTGTGCTGTTAATGGTTAAATTTGGCGCTTTTTGTTGTTTGAGGATTGTTCTTAGCTGAAATTAATTGTTATTCAAGTGCCAAAGATTACTAAATTTTCTGATTGTTCTGATGATTTAGTGTAAATATTATTTTCTTCCTTTATATGTTCTTGTTTTCGGGGCCTAATCAATACGGAAGATGAACAAACTCTACCCAAATGACTCTATAGCTTCTAATTCTAAGGCTTAGAGGTATTGTTGTCGACTTGTCCTATGGTTTCACGACTCAAATAGCCCAGTTACATGAGCAGCTCGTTTAGTAAGCTCGAGCTACGAGCTGAGCTCGAGTGTCGAAAAATCTTCACAAGCCGAATTAAAGTAGCATCTTTGTGGGCTTGTTTGTGGCTCGAGCACCATCAATGTCTAAAGAGCCGAGCTGAACACTGAAATACTTGACTCCGCTCATTTAAAACCTTAACTAGAGAGTTGACAGGGTTATAGGCTTATAGCGTGATAAACCCAATCTTTTATAATGTTGAAGCTTGTTATAGACACAATTTTCCATGTTTAGTTCCTAATCTGTCTTGCCTTTATCAGCCTGAGCTTCATCTTCTACAGTTTGCAAAATGGAAATGCAGCTATTATAACAAACCTTATCAAAATTAGCAGCTAATAGAAGGATGGGATAGGGGCAAGAAATGGGAATGCTTGCTCAACCTATCTTACTGCCATCAGCATGAATTTTACTTTCCATGATACATGGGTAATTTTTAATGAAGTCAAAAGAAATACGCTACAAATAGCATGAGGTATATGTAATGGTTGGCAAGCACGAGTTGCAGAATTCATTCTGAGTTGCAGAATTCATTCCGCATCTTTGCCAAACTTAACAACTTCTAATGGATGATTTGATTTCCTTCAGGAGTCTTTTTGGGTACCATAGATTTTTGAGAAGTTAAGGGTGTGTTTAGTTACCCCTTTTCCAGAATAATTTTCTTACAAAACCGTGTTTTCTGGATTAGGTGTTCAAATTGAATTTTTTCTAAGGTGTCCTAAGAAAACAAATTTTCAAATTTTCAAAGTTTACAAAGGAATTGGAAAACGTTAATTTGATTTATGTTTTCCAACTTTTCTTCACGCATTTGAGATCCAATTTTCCAAGTCCCCACCACTCACATTCACCTTCCCTCCTCTCCCCCATCAATTAAAAGGATGCCGACAAACGCCATCTGTGGTGGTGGCCAACCGCTGGTCGATGGTAGCAAGAGCCAAAGTTTCTATCCTCAGAGCCGCCGGTATCTGGCGAGCATCGAGGTGGTGGTGTCAAAATCGTTTTTGGTCTTTGTAGATGTGACTTGCAAGCCTCCTTCCTCTCATTTCACTCTCCATCTCAACCACTTCTATTAATGAATTTTGTTTCGACTCTGAAAGTGCGTGCTTTTGCTTGGACTTTGAAAGTGCGTGCTTTTGTTTGGCCTGTGGTGTTAGACTAAACACCCATGATGATATGTTGCAGCAGCATCGACCAGGGTGGACGCTTTCACATGATCGGTGTGTTATGTGTTCTTAGGCGGTGCATTACATTGGGCCTTTGCGAGGTCTCTTTGGCATCGACTTTTGGGGGTTTGAGGGGAGTGTTTTGCTTGTCCTGTGTGCATTGTACTACATTTAGAAAATTGTTATGTAGGGTTGGGTGTGATAAGGAGTGTAAGGTGATCTGGGAATGTGCTTTTATGGCACTTTGGCGTCTCTGATTGGAACAAAATTCCCGTATTTTCACGGGGATTTCGAAGCTAGTGGAGTTTGTTTGGGGCCGCATTGTGTATTTGGCCCCCCTTTGGGCTAAGGCGGCATGGGCTTTTAAGGGGGTAACTCTCAACGTTAGTGGGGCGATTTGTAACTTTTATTGTAACATTTAATGAGGACTCCTTGTCCTTATGCTTTGTAATTTTTCTATGTTATTAATACAATATTTTTTCTTATAAAAAAATATGAGTTTTTGATAAAATTTACACCCTTATCCGCCATAAACTCATGCAAGAATAAAAACAATTTCAAAAAAAAAAAAAATCATTTCAAGAAGAGATTCGGAAATGAAGAAGAATGGGATGGTGACCTTAAAACCCATGTGACTTGCCAGCAACCACCACAACCACTTTCTTCCCTGCCATTGACAAACTACCATTTTTTCGAATTCATTTCTTCCCTTCACGTTGCCTAAGAATAAGAGAGTGGTGTGGTGGTAATGGGTAGAAGAGAGAATAGGGGGGAGGGTGAAAGTGGTGTGGTAGTGGGTAGGAGAGAGAATGACATATGGGTAAATGAAATTAAATGAACGTTTTTTCTTTTATTGTCCCACTATAGAATACTTTTTCTAAGAAAACATTTTCTTTGAATATTTTAGAAAAGAAAAATGGAATAATATTGTGCAACTAAACAGGGGCTAAGGTAGCAATCAAATCCTGAGAGGTGATCCTCTTTATTGCTAGCTTTCACTTTGTCCAACAACTTAGTAATAGTATGTATGTGAGAGAAATATAGTTGTAAGGCTAACTTTTGTCAAACCTAGTGCCACATGGAACGCGGTATGTTTCAGTACTCGGTATGGGTATGGGAATGCAGCTTGCGACCTAGCTTGGTTTGCGATACTCTGGGGTTATTTGGTATGCATTTTGGGTTCATGGTATATTGTGCATGTTATTTCTAGTTATAAATGGAAAAAATACAAAATATTTATTGTGTCATTCAGTTTCTACAGGCCCAACACACCTAATACTATAATTGGAAGAACCAATGAAAGAAGGATTCTCATTAAAGGGAAAGAGTTAAAAAGGAAAAGTCAATTTACGGTACAAAGTACTTCAAAAGATGAGTTAAACTTTGGTAATTGATGCCCAAATAAGTCATCGATGCCTTTTAAATTATGAAAAGGACACTTTGCTATTTCAATGAACGAGATAATAATGGTTGGCTAGGTAAATGTTCATATCTTCTCATTTTTTTTCTTTTGTGAACAGTTACACGATAGCTATCCCAAAAGAAGCCCTTTTGCAGATAGATGGAATTATCTTCTCTTTACCTAGTGCTCTTAATAATTTTTTCCCCTTTCAAAGTCTTTGGTTCTTTTAATATATTCATCTCATGCCATCATCTTTCTCCTTAGATGAGAGCTCATAGAGAAAGAACATGGGTTTGTACTTCTAGAAGTACAGAATGCTTTGAAAATAATCCTTCCTTACTGGCTTACTACTGATAATGCCTCTCAAATTCACTTGCATCCTTTTTTTTGAAATGGATTGATATCTCATTGTTGTGTCAACAATTTAAGAATAAAGAATCAAGATTCAACACTTGCCAAGAAATGATTTCCATAATGCGTACCCTCCAAGATCTAGATCTCTTGTGTACACATAGTCGGATTACGGTTTGAACGATCTAAAATGCCCTTCTCCACCCAGAGAACAAATTGTGTGACCTTCAATCAAAAATTTCGCTCTATTTTTTATTCACAAATCATAGTCAACCCCATTGAGTATGAATGCTACTTGCTTAGGACAAGGGTGGTGATTTTTTGATGCAAATATATCTCAAGCTTTCAAACCATATTGTTAGGGTGTGGTTTTTGGTCACGAGTTCTAGTGATTCTAGGATGCTAGTCTCCTCAATAGTTCTAGTCACTTTAGGATGTGGGTTGGAGACTCTTTGAGGGGATTCTCTTGCAAATCTTTCCTTCATCTTAGCCTACCTCCACAATTTTCCTTCTCCCCTTTAGCAACTTATATTTGGAAGGCCGAGGTTCTCTGAAAGTGCGTGCCTTTGTTTGGACTTTGGTGTTTGATAGAACAAAACACCCACGATGGGTTGTAGCAGCGCCAACGTGGTTGGGATGTTCTCAGCGATCAATGCATTGTGTTTTTGGGATGGTGAGATTTCTCATCATTTATTGCTAATTTGCGAGGTCTGTTTAGTGTTGGTGGGGGTTAAAAGGGAGTGTTTTGTTTGTCCTGTGGGTATTGTACAACATTTGCAAACTCGATATGTAAGGCTGTGGCTGGAGTGGGAGTGTAAGTTGCTTTGGAGATGTGTTGCTGTGTCACTTCTTTGTGCTGTAGTTGGAACCTAATTCCCATATTTTCATGGGGATTACGAAGCCGATAGATTTTGTTTGGGTCCGCATTGTGTACTTGGCCTCACTTTGGGCTAAGGCGGGAGCGGGCAGGAGTGTAAGTTGCTTCGGAGATGTGTTGCTATGTATTCTTTGTTTTTTTTTGTTTTTTTTTTTTTTTTTTTGGGGGAAAATGTTAGAGATTATTTCGTTCCATTTCCCAAAAGGGACACCAATGTGGTGCCCTCAAGAGCAAGATCAGTTTCTACAATCAGTTATACAATAGTATAGTAGGAAAACCAAATACAACAACAAAAGCAGCCTACTGCATTAGTTCATCAAGCTGGTCTGCACTAAATTTAGCTAAGAATCTGATGGATACAAGCCATTGCACCTCAAGAGCAAGATCAGTTTCTACAATCAGTTATACAATAGTACAGTAGGAAAACCAAATACAACAACAAAAGCAGCCTACTGCATTAGTTCATCAAGCTGGTCTGCACTAAATTTAGCTAAGAATCTGATGGATACAAGCCATTGCACCATCCTAACAACTTGTTCTAGTGATCTGCTCTGGGTTTTAAAGATCCTGGAGTTTCTTTCTCTCCACAGTTCATACACAGCAGCAGCTAAAACAGCTCTCCTCAGCAGTTTGCAGGGGTGTTTGCCTCTGTTTCTTTCATGGTACCACTTGAGTTCTCTGGTTAAGCTAGCGGGCTTTCTTTGCAGCCACTGTAACAATGCTTTCCATACTTCTGCAGTGTATGCACATTTGAAGAAGATGTGATCTTTAGTTTCCAAATCCTTGCAGCACAGAACACATCTATTTACTATAGTAATCCCCTTTCTAGCCATGTTATCCAATGTTGCAAGTCTGTTGAGTGATGCAAGCCACAAAATAACTCTGTGTCTGGGTAAGCTCAACCCATTCCAAATGTTGTTTTTCCATTTGTATTTCCTCTCTTTATCTCTGATCCAATCATATGCTTCAGTAACTCTGAATCTGCCTCCTCTGCAGCATTTCTTTATATTCTTCTCTGCTGTAATACAGTCCCCTGCTTTATCCACCAATTCATCTCTAAGATCTAGCAGTTTCTTCCACATACTTCACTTCTTTGTTGCCTCTAGTTGGAACCTAATTCCCATATATTCATGGGGATTACAGAGCCCATAGATTCTGTTTGGGTCCGCATTGTGTACTTGGCCTCACTTTGGGCTAAGGCGGCATGCGCTTTTAATTGGGTAACCCTCACTGACTTACAACATCATTGGGGCGAACGGCATTGGGATGATTTGTAATTTATATATTGAGGATTCCTTTTCCTCTTCCTGTGACATTTCTCTATCATTAATATACTACTTTTCCTTGTGTAAAAAATTATATACACCTGAAGCTAAAGTTATAAGTTTGACGATGAATTGCCTCTCGACCACATATGGCTTCCTTATTTTCAACACCATACATGAAAGCCAACATTTTCTTCTGATTAGTTTATAAAGCTTGCTTTATATTTCATAACACCTTAATAATACAGGCTGGAAGATGCTGATTTTACATGAGGATTATCCTTTTCAGATGCTCTCACAGGCTAGTCAGACATTTGGCGTAGCTTGGTTCTGAACTTGCGTCAGTTTAAGTTTGTTGAAAGCTCTTTCTGCTTTATCATTGCAGTGATTATCATTCTTTTTTCAGTAAGTCAAGAGTTTGCTAATGATTTCGTAAGCTCTTACCTTCATGATGGTTTTGGGTACGTGCCACTATATTTTTAGAAGATTTATCTATTTGTTCTATATAGATGATATGCTCTAAGTACTCCACTTGATGGCTTTAAAAGTGTATTTGCTGAAAAAGGGAATTTTGGTAAGAGAATTTAAGGTGTTTTAGATGTTTCTTAAAGATGTTATGTAGATCAATATGTCAATAAAGAATTCTTATATTTTTTGAGGTATGAGTTAAAGATGTAGACCTGAAACAACCTCTCTACTTGTTAGAGGTAAGGTTGCGTACATCATGACCTCTCCAGACCTTGCAGTAGGCAGGATTATAACTTGGTTGTTGTTGTGTTGTTTTAGTTAAAGATGGAGACCTGCATCAGGGGTTTGGGAAGTAGGTGGGGCATTGGTATGGAGACCTGCATCAGGATTATAACTGGATTATATATACATAGCCCTTCATAAGTTCTAAAAGCAGTCATAGGGGTATGACCGTGTGAGGGATTCAAATAGGGCCTCAACCTGATTAACCAGTAGCCTAATATAAGGTTTATTTCAGAGACAATAGTCTTGCTTTGAAGTTTATCTAATTATCTCGTGAATGATTGCTGGAAATCCTTAGGTAAATAAAGAGCACCTTTGCCAGGTCTCTTTGGCATTGGCTTCTTGGGGTTGGAGGGGAGTGTTTTGTTTTCCATTTGGGTATAGTACAACATTTGTTACCTCCATATGTCATTGTGGCGGGATAAGGAGTGTAAGTCGCTATGGAGATGTGCTTTTATGACACATCTTTGGTGCCTCGGGCTTTAATGAAGTCTTTTTCCCCTACTATTATTTAGCTTAAAATAAGTTCTATATGAGAGACAATAGTCTTACTTTGAAGTTTATCTAATTGTTTGGGTTAGCATAGTGTCTCANATGGAGAGGAGAAAAGATCCACTCCAAAAAACTAGTTATAAATTAGCCTAATTATGTTGGACCTCTTAAATAGTGTAGCCGTAAACAACTCAGCAAGCCTAGTCGAAAGAGTAGCTACATAGGACTCTCCCATTTTCTCTTCGCTCTAGTTGTAGATGTTCTTGTCCATATGTTGGATATGAGTACCTCGATAGGGTGGGACGACAAAGCAACCTGTCTCATTTTTGTAGTTTGTAAATGACACCATTCTTTTTATACCTGGCAATCTTAGAGAGTTTTCAGAGGGTATTGACTATCTTGCAGATTTTTGAACTAATCCCAGATTAGTTTCTTACATATCAAAGTGTTGCCACTAATTGAATAACCGAGAGAACAATTGGAGAATGTAAATCGACGGTCAATTTTAATTTATTTGTTTTGGCGCAGAAAAGTATACTGATTTCGAAGCTTTATACCAATCCATGCCAGGGAATCACAATGGCTTTGAGGAAAGTGAATGCAGTGAATAGACTTGATTTGAGGAAAACGAATTGCAATCAAAAGAACTCTAGAAAATAAGGACCGGAAAATTGAATTAGATTGCAAAAAATACCACTAAATTCTAGAGGAAGAGGAAGAGAGATTTTCTTATAACACCCTATAACTGCTCTCTAATTATTTTGTCTAACCACAAAACTAACTGTACACATCAACCTAACTCCTAGTCCTAGGCCTGCAGTATGCTTCATGACTGGCTCATAACAAGTAGAGACCTCAGCATGGTTAGTTTTTTTTCTATTTTTAAATTATCGTTTCTTTGAAAAACGTGCTTATGGGTCTAGCTTTTGAGTGATGATATCTGCAGTCTGCTTCAGTTGGATGGATGGGTATATTAGATAGAAATTGTATTCCATATTGGTCTTATGGACGCGGAAACACAAATAATGCTAATTATCCCTTGAACATCATGCGAACTGGGTGTCGTCACTGTCGTGTTTGGTTTCCAACACGTGTGATCACGAACACACAAGTTACGCAATGCTGCTGAGAGTGTCCATGCGTGCATCATAGTGTATTGATATTATTGATGTTTCTGTTTTCTTTTCCCTCGCAGAGAGGATAATTGTCAAGTTGAGAAACTGTGAAATTTGAACTTCAACTAAAGAAAAATGTTTAACTTTTAATTATATCTTTTATTTGATAAAGATGATTAATTAGCAGTAAGATCTTATTTTAATATAATCTGATCTTGGCGCTTCAAGGAAACTTGTCTTATATTGCCATATATAGCTAGTTACTGGACACAGTGCATAGGTTTTATTGGGTATAACTATGTTTATGTTCATGTTAAAGAAATAGCCTTTTTGGATATTTCAACTTGTTTATTTATTCTTTTTTTGCAATTTGTTGGGGGGGCAGATTTGTCAAGGAGAAGCTCAAATTCCCATAAGCCATCTTGGTATTTCATCTTGTTTGTAAACTTGGACGGTTCTTTTCTGTAAAATGAGATAATGTTAATTCATACTCACACAATTCTCCATTGTTTGTCTTGAGTTATGTATTATTCCAACAGTTGTACTGACCGATGTGCTATTCATTGGTGATATTGTCTTGCTTGTTTAGGACTGCCATTAGGGTAGGGATCTTTTTAACTCATTCCCATCTTTCCATCCCAACACTTTTCCCAAGTTATCTACACAAATGGGGTTTGAACTTTCAATAAAATTTTCTTTTGGCGATTGAACTACTTTCTTGTTGTTTTGGGGGTCTTCATGCTTTGAATTAAATAAATCAAAATACATTATGAATACATAAATACACACATAAGGACAAAAACAAGGAAGTTAGATGGCATAGTAAAAGGAGAGAAATACGAGAGAGATAGAAACAATTTTATTTTATTTTTAAGTTAGAGATTGTAGATTAGCTCCATAATGTAAACTTATAATTATTACTCATTTTTTAACCTAAACTTTTACATGCTCACAGCAAATATTCCAATAAACATCAACATAGAATTTAACGTTTATTCAACCCAACTCAGTACGAAAACGAGTTCAATAACTGCTTAAGCCACAAAAACCCCTGTTGTTTCCTCTTTTACTCCCAAACTATTCCTATGTATCTCTGGTAACAATGGTGGTAGCGCTGCCACCAACGGCGAGCTCAAGGGTCTTGAAGCAAGTAATAGAAAGAGTAGTGAAAGCCCTGCTAAAATGGCAATTTGCAAATCCCAACTCCCAAAATCCTCCGAAGAATTCCTTTTATTAGTCATCACTCTCAATCAAATTCCTTCTCCCAATATGATGATTAGGCTACAGGTGTGGGCTTTAATTGATACAGGAGGTGCTGTTTTTCTTGTACAGGTTGAAAAATATATGGGAAAGTGGTTGTGTGTGTGATGATCAGATGGGGGTGGGGTGATGATGATGATTTGTGATGGGTCTGACTTTGATTATGAATCTGATATGGTATCATTTTTTTAACAAACTTTCAATAATCTCATTGGTGATTTTGTCTTTTGTAGTAGTATTTTTGTGTATTGGTAAAGTATTTTTGTCCTTATGTGTGTATTTATGTATTTATAATGAATTGTGATTTATTTAATTTAAAGCATGAAAGTTTAGACTCCAAAAACAACAAGAAAGAAGTTCAATCCCCAAAAGCAAATTTTATTGAAAGTTCAAACCTCATTTATGTAGATAAGTCCCCCTTTCCCCCTGTCATAAAGGAAGAAAAGAGAGGCAAAGGAACATTTTCTTTTTCTTTTAGTTAATCGTCCTATTTTAACGTAGATCAGAGAACTGTTATGCCATGAGGACTTGAAACTTGAAGGTTAGGTTGGTATAGTGCATGCATTTTTTGCGTACTTGGATCACAAGTGCTGTTACTATATTATGGTCATTATTTTTTGCAGGTTGAACTCCCTTCTTCAAATATGGAACATAAGTTAGCCTTATGGGACCCTTTAAAAGCTGATGTTGGAGTGGAATTGAAACCCCGCATGGCTCATACTGATGGCGATAATGGTGTTTGCCAAAATAAGGCAGTACCCATGATTGACGTGTGCTCGGTTACAATCTACAGTAATGATGGGAAGCTATGCAAAATTTATGGGAAAATTTACTATCATGATGTGGAAGGTGCTATTTTTTATCTCTACGAACGAGAGCAACACGATGCTGAAACCATCTCCTCCGGTGGCAACTTACTGCTAGATTGCGAAAGAGGTGGCGTTATGGCTGCACCTGTCATGCTCATAGAACTCAAGGACAAGGCTCATGATGATGCTTGGTTTGCCAAAGGACATCTAGTTTTAGATACCGAGACTGAAGATAGCAATGCAGAAGTCAAATTTGCAACTTATGAAGGTAACTTTGGAAAGGTTTTTGTGGACTACACTGTAGTACCATGTGCGGTGGTTGCTGATGTGGAAGTTAAGCTTATAAAGGCTGATTGTTGTGAAGTTAAGGAAGATGTTGGCAGTGGTGTTCATGGTGACATTTATGGACACAAGGTAGGTGTTGGAAATAGTTTTCATGCTAATGTTTGTGGAACGGTGGTTGCTCGTTATGGCGAGACTTACAGGAGCAAAATCAGCCAACGTACACTTTTTAGTCAACAAGATCAGCCTCATGGGGTGACATTAGGGACTCCTGTTAAGCTGTCCAGACCTATGGTGTGTGTTCCAGTTTATTCTTCACTTATAATTGAACTGGACTTGAGGTTTAGTATTGGTGATGAGGTTATTCCTGTTGATTGCTCGCAAGAGTTAATTACATTAGATGGTGGCACCAGTAGGAGGTGTATTGAACTTTTAGAAAATATTTGTATCCAAGTATCGGTATGCTGGTGTCACCCTTACCGGATATTTCCCTGGAAAAAATTTAGTGAAGCATCAAACAAGGAGACAAAAGTGAGTCGAAAAAGCTTGAAGGTATGTATGTATTTATGTATGTATGTATGTATGTATATTGGCTATATTCTTTTATCGTTCTTGCTCTTTTCCTTCTTTTTAGCATCTTCGATTTCTCTCCACAGCTCATTTGATTTTTCTTATTGAAAGTTCTTTTCCTTTATTATGTATAAAATTTCAGCCCTATGTTGATAAACAATTGTCGTCAGCCATGGCTATATGCAGGTGAGTTGCTTTAACTTGTATTTGCAATGCTTTTCCATTCTTTGTTTTTTTTTTTTTCATATTTTAGGTGTTTTAATGATACCTGATATGATATATTCACCAGGTACCCATCATTAGGCACTGGATATGGAAGTGAAGGATTACAGGTGTTTTCAGTGTTTATTTGTCACGGTCGTAATGAAATATTGAGTCTTTGTGGCACGATTCGAGCTTTCCACAATCGTGGTACAACTTATTTCTTTAAGAAAGACAAGAACTGTCCTGAAGTCTTGGATCCACATAGCTGCAAAAGTGTATTTTTAAAGGGGCGTCTGAATTTCAGTATTGGATGTTTTGGTATGGACTTGAACCTTAATGATGTTGAGGAGCATGTGGTTGTTAAAGGGTACCTATCGACGGGCTACTACATGTGCTTTGGAGACTCTTTAGAGTGTGACAAGCCTTTATGCTCCATTATCAGAGGTGACAACGCCTATGCTGCTTTGCATTATGCAGCTTTAGCAAAAGCACTAGAGGCAACCGTGAACATCTTTATCGTCTTCAACGATTCTTCTGCTGTTAGTGGAAATGTTCATGGTAGAATTATTGCTAGGTATGGCAACTATAAGTATGCTTCCCTTTATCAGGCCAAGTGCTACCAATGTGTACT
>BSSO01006208.1:0-12215 GCA_030267885.1 Mesembryanthemum crystallinum
CTTGTCCAATCTAGTACAAATGTGCCCCTCTCTATAAATTTTGATCTAAAAAGTTATATTATCAGCAAATAATAAAGTATAGACCCTCTATGGACATTTTTCAACCTCTACTTCTTCCTTTGTGGATCATTTTCAATCTCCTTCAACAACTTACAAGTAGCTCAATATTTCTTTTACAAATTCCTCCCATTTTCTAAAGAAACCCCTATTGGATTGAATGTTTTTTTTCAGAACTTTTAGAAATTCCAACAGAGATTTTACGGTTTCAGCCAATTGGACCCTAAATGGGAATTAATTCAAAATGTTGGATACCCTAAATGGGAATAGCAAAATGTCAGGCACCCTTTTTATTATTACACTAAACGTCAGGTACCCTTTTTGAAATTTTTCCTAAAAATTATAAAGGCACACCTATTTAGATATTCATGTAGTTGCTGAAAATAGGTAATGGAGAGAATTGGATTATGGTGAATATTAGTTGAATTTGGTTTCTTAAGTACTCCTAGAAGTGACATAGAAATTGCCTCGAAAAAGGTAAGACTTGCAATTTCTTTTCTGCATAGCATATGTTGATTTGTAATTGTAGTGCGTGTTCTTTTCACATATATATTTATGAATTTGAATGGGAGTGTAAAACATGAATTCCCTGTCTTATATGCGTGAATATCAAAAAGTAGCATTACGTTTTGTGTGGTAAATGAATAGTGATGTGATTATTTTGGACCCTCAAAATTTTGATCGTGTTTAGCTAAAACCATGACACTAGTGTGTTAACTTCATACAGTGACCCACCATGAGAATTAGTTGATTAGTTGCTCATTATGGGATGGGGCCAAAATTTGCAGGTCAGCAGTGTTACAGTAGTAGTAATAAATTTCTGAACTGTTTCTTAGTAGAGATCGATAGGAGAAGATTGATTATTTTTAAGGACATCTAACTCCTTTTAGAATGACATATACACAAATTTACAAATTTGTGATATATTAACACAATTGAAATGATGCTGGGTACAAAAGTTTATGGTCCTTTAATGAATATAGTTAGGACTTTAATTAGGATTATATGGTTCTTTAGGAACTGTAGCGCTTATAGCCGTATTTATATGTGCATGTACCAGCCAGGAATGAAAATTTATTGTTTGATTTTAAATAGCTATCTGTAGATGCTATAATAAATCAATAAAAGTTAGTGCGAAGTATTCAATAGTCTCATCAATCATACGGCCATACGTTCAATACTTTGTGAATGGAGGAAAATGCTTGGGAGGAACATTATCACCTGAATTTTATAGAACACTTGGCATAGAAGATTTATCGCAACCAGAATGATTAGAACATCTTTAGATATTCCACTTTGGGTTGTGTGGTCCTTCATTCCCTGTTGATGATAAAGAGATGGCAGCCATATGTTGATGGGTCAAGTGGTATCAATGCCTGCTTGTGAGCTTGCATTTTGTTTTATAATGGGGGTCGGAAGGAATGAAAGTAGTTGGACAGCTGGGTTTATAGGCCATAGTTACTGGTGAGGGTTATACACATGTATATATGTTACTAAGATCACTGAATTTAGCAATTTTATGGTGCTGGTTTGTCTTTCTTGATAGCATAAATCACCATTCACCAGTATCAAGCAGATAATAATAATATAGGTTTTGTGATCCCTGCCTCATTAGTATTATTATATGCGTAATCCTCTAGATTCCAATGGTAAATAAATGGTTTATTCATGTCGTGGACTTCTGGTCCCATATCAGGCCAATGTACTGAGTTACTGATCACCTGCTTTGAATGTCAACATTTTATAGTAGCATATGAAGTGACAAAGATACTCCAGTTTCTGGTCGAGCCTATCCTCTGATTTAATGAAGTCATATTTTGTATTCAAGGGTCAGTCCTCTGGATCTTGTTTTATGCGCTAGCTTCTGAGTGGTTATATCTTGATTTTTGTGATTCCTGACGCACCCTGCTAGTATCAATAGTCAGTCGAGAAGTAATATAGAATTAAGCTGGTTATGGGGTTCTACGTCATGTTCCTATATGACACATCAAAGGCTCAACCATACGTGTTGTATACCATCGCTTCCACGATCCACTGAGATTCCACCCTGTACTTTTGGGATTCAGAAAAAATGATGATGAAAACCATAGGTGGTATGGACCACAAAATGAGAGGCGTTTTAACATGCAAAAGAAATTACTTCTACAGAGTATTTGATTTTGGTAGGCATTGCAAGGTGATCCTTGATCAGTCATTGTCCAACTTTGGTTTACAGACTAGGTTGATAATATCAAGTAGGTTTTATAATAAAGAAATGAAAAAAAGGAGGGGAATGACGGGTGAGAATTTTAACCAGAAACACTTTCTGAACTTCTGTAAAGATTCTTTTTACTTCAATGTCGAATACATGAGCTCCCATATCGAATTATAGTTAATCATCCATCAAACGCATTGAACAAAATTGGTTTATGCCTAGGACTCAAGTCTAACTGGAGTAATAACAGAAAATATGTTTTCACCAAACAACCTTAACGATCAAGAACTGTTCATTATACGCGCTCTTTTCTGCCTTGCCCTGTAGTGACTTTGAAAATTCCGAGAAGCTTCTGATTCAAGTGCTTCAACTAATCATCAAAATTTTGTTATGATTATTTGGCTGTCACAGTAAGTCAGAATCTGTTTGCATACGCTAGCTTCAATAGTCCAAATTGTTTAAAACAGTGAAGCTGGAGGCTTAAGGTTAATGCAGGATATGTTGCAATTACTTTGATAGAGGAAGTTAACAAAGCTCTATGTAGGTTTTGAGTTGCTTCCTCGAGGAGGATGTTCATACTAAGTTTGTCCCTCACCATTGTTGATGAAGCACATCTTAAATCAATTTGCGGTCATTTTCCCCAGGATACATCAAATTGGCCCCTAGCTGATCCATTGCCATCTTATGGAAGAGGGAGAGAGCTGCCTGGAGGGAGGTATATGAGTTTCATCCTAGGAGATGGGGTTCATGATGTCATAATTACTGGTGAGTCAAAGACCTTTAATAAGCTGTGGGTGCTCCTTATAATTTTATCTAGCTTCTTTGTCAAATGGGTAGTCCAGTGGCATCTGATTTTTGTGAACATTATTACCTGAATTTTAAAGGAACACTTGGCCGAAACTATGAATCTTTAAATAAAAGACTTCGAAATGGTATATATATCCATGCTATCAGATCATTTGCTTGTTTATGATCTTGTATGGAGCTATGTCTTTATTTATTGCTTAGATGCATTTCTCAGCTAACACTGATGTAGGTTTGGGTGTTTTACAGGTGAGAATGGAACGATTGATGGTCAAGGAGGTGTTTGGTGGGATATGTGGAGACAAAGGACCCTTCAATATACTAGACCTCATCTCATAGAATTCATGCATTCCAGACACATTATTGTTTCTAATGTTATATTGAAGAATTCGCCATTCTGGAACATTCACCCTGTTTATTGCAGGTAAAATCAAAGTCGTGCATACTAGAACATATGATATTTCAAGTCAGTATCTGTTTGTGTTTGTGTCTGTGTGCAATAAATCACAATAAAGATATGTACACTTGGGGGCTAAACGAACGTAAGATGATGGACTCCCTGTCCAACAATCAGATATTCATGGGCTCAAACTATAGATTATGGATTTCTTCATGCTGAAATTTATACTAATTTACTTTCACATACAATTCTGGGTAGGGAATTGTCAGATTGATGCAAGCTAATATCGTACTTGTTTGGTCTTTGCAGCAATTTTGTTGTACGATATGCTACAATATTGGCACCAGCCAACGCTCCCAATACTGATGGAGTTGATCCAGGTACTGCTCAAATTTGGCCCTGCAAAGTGCACACTGATAAAAATATCCAACATTCCATTGTCTCACAGGAGAAAGACAATAAGCAGTAACAATACTATTATTTGTCAATTGGTGATGCTAACTCCGCACCCCATGACAACTCCTTGATATTCGGGTGCGCAACTGCAAATTAAATAAGAGGACTTAAAGCAAACAAAATTATTGGTTAAAGAAGCGCCCCTTTCTTTCCTAGCATAGTTGCAAACTTGCAATACTGTATAGGATCATTATATCAGCTTGACATCTTAAAACTTTAATACGCTGCACAATTTGTGTTAGTACTTTTTCTTGTCCCTCCTCAAGTGCTGGGGTTTATCCTCAATTTGGCAGCTTTTCTGTTTACTAATTCAGCTATTCCATTTCATCTAGCCTCTCTGAAACTACTACAGTATCTTGTTTTCAGCGCATTTATGTCAGCAAATAAGCCCGTGATCTCCTTTCCTAGTTTCCCCTTGGAACTCAATGTAACCCCTACACATCAAGGATAGGTCTTCACCATTTCACGGACATAATCCAACACTACTAATTGATGAAGCCTAGAACTGTGTCACCCCTTTCCATGCAAACAGTAGCCATATTAACCTTCTAAACATCCGTTGTGACAGATAAACTTCTATAAAGGATTCGGAACTCCTGAAACTGGATACCTAAGCCTTAGTATCTTTTGCTTGAAAACATGGACAACTGTGTTACTTGTCTGTTCTTCTATGAGCATATTATCAGCGCCCTGCAAGGGTGTGAGCAGTTGATTCTGGAGGATTTAACAAACTCTTTATTCATCATGTATATGTTGTTATCTGCATCTGACTATACTACCATAATTACCTGTCATGCTTCCATATTTCACATGTGCTTGAAATTATGAAATAAGCCATTTAGATATTCCTGCAAATCCAATACAAACCTGGATGATGTTAAAAACATAAATTTTGTTCTGAGAATCATCTATTCACTATTCACAACTGAGTTTTCCCCGTTCACTGATATGTGATGCAGATTCAAGCTCGAACATCTGCATAGAAGACTCCTACATTTCAACAGGTGACGATCTCGTAGCTGTAAAGAGCGGTTGGGATGAGTACGGAATCACCTTTAATCACTCCAGCTCTCACATCACCATCCGAAGAGTAACAGGATCGTCTCCATATGCTGGGATCGCTATCGGAAGTGAGACATCCGGTGGGGTGGAAAATGTCCTAGCCGAGCACATAAACCTCTTTAATATGGGAGTTGGTATACACATAAAGACCAACTCCGGAAGGGGAGGCTTTATTCGAAACATAACAATCTCTGACGTGTACATAGAAAAAGCCCGTAAAGGCATCAAGATTTCAGGTGATGTTGGAGATCATCCTGATGACATGTTTGATCCGAGTGCTATTCCCATTGTTCATGATATCACAATGAAGAACATTTCAGGTCAGGACATTCAACAGCCAGGGCTTATAAAGGGTATCAAGAACGCCCCGTTTACTAACATATGCCTTTCGGATATCAACCTTTATGGCTCGAAAGCGAAGGCTACTCCTTGGGAGTGTTCTGATGTGGAGGGATCCTCCTCAAAGGTCAGCCCATTGCCTTGCTCTGAACTCATTAGCACTCATGGTACTGGCTCCTGTAATATTCCATCATGAGCTCTTTTATACAGCTAGCATAAGAGAGAACTAATAAAAATGAATGAAGTCCCCTACATGTTTGAGGGAACCTTCAAGTTTAGCAGTGACAAACTCATAAATTTTGTAGCTCTCTTATCTATTTATTTTTTTGTGAGGGAAGTGCTCTTGATCTTTCTTCATGTATAGATGAATTCATTCTTTTATCCTTCAACAAAACTAGTTTATGTAGGGCGACTCGTTACTTTGATTCAATAATGGCTTCTGCCTTATTTTACAAGGCCGAAATGCCAAATGGGTATTAAAAAAATACTCATATTGCCACATTGATATTTAAAAAAAACTCCGGCGACAAGGGTATTTAAAATGACGGATTTGCGCATTTTAGTCCAAAAACTGGAATTTTGGCGAGACTTTCCGACGATGTGTACTTTTTAAATATGTTTTTCCTATTTCATTCACCATAAAATAGGTTCAAAAGGCTATTAGAGTGAAGGGGCCAAATAATTCGGGGATTTTATAAGAGAAATAATTATTTTAAAGAAACATTTGTCGGAGATTTTAACTGAAATCTTAATACTCAAGTGCGCAAATCCGTCATTTTAAGTAACCTATTGTCGTCGGGGTATTTTTTAATACCAATATGGCAATGGCAATAGGGATATTTTTTAAATAACCATTTGGCATTTTGGCCTATTACAACTTTGATTCGAAAACAAAAATAGAAAAAGAAAAATTCCCCTGTTTTACTGGGTTAGTTATAAATTCTGATCATTGTTACTCGGACTCAAAGGCAATACCTAGAAATGGGGATTAGGCTGCACATATGATGCAGAAATCAACTTTGTAAAAAACTTGGCAGATGAGAACCTTTCAAATTGTCAAGTATAAGAAGAGAGATTAGCATTGTTTCGCAACCATGAGATTGGGAGCTCGATTATCATTGGCTCGTGCCTCCCTCGTAATGAAACGAAAAAGATTTTCACTTTTAAATTTCAATCTAGTTCCAAATTTCAAAACAATATGGGAACAAAGAAGCTTGTTTCATTGCATCATCCCTTGCAAATTCACAGCAAATAAGTGAATAACTATAAATAAAATCACCTAAGCTAGGAACTTTTTTTTTTTTTTTTTTTTTTTAAAATCAAACCTTCAAACCTATAGCATAGCTAAGAACTTGTGGATCTTCTCCAGGAACGTGACCACTTTATTGTCACGACGTCTTCCGGCTGCCAAAGCATCAACCTGTGCCTCGAGCTTGTTGATTCTGCGAACCAAGGATTTTAGGAGGAGGTTGTTTTTCGCGGTGGCGACAAGGATGTCCTCTTTGAGTTGATCTGTAGCACCACCAGTGGATGATGAACCATGACTATGATGATGATCGCTGTCGGGCTCAATGACATCGGGGATGGAGCTTCTTAGGCAGTTGTCGACGACGACGACATCACTGGTGTAGGGTGAGAAACGGCGTGGTTTGTGATAGAGGGAGGTGTATACTGCAAGGTTGAAGAGGATGATTAAGAAGAGGCTAATGGTGGCCACTTTAACATGGTAGGCTTTCATAGTGATGATCAGTTAGTTTTGTGTGTTTTTGGAGAGGTTTCTGAGAAAGTTGAAGAGAGTAATATTAGGAAGGAGTTATGAGAGTTTGATGTATATAAAGGAGTGGCAGAGGGCAAGGCGTGTTGTGATTTTAAGAAGTTTTTGTTACAAGTTGTGCAGCATTTGGAAGAAAATCATTTTTTGGTAAAGTTTTTTTTCTTTTCTTTTTCCGGTTCATAAATAGGTAAAGTGCTTCACTAAGCATGTTCTTAGGGAACATGGTATTTTATGACACACAAGGGTTTTTGAGTGATTTTAGTGTTTGCGAGAGATCCTAAATAAAAGGATTTGTTTTTCTTGTTTTTTTTTTTTCTCTCTCTCTCTTAGATTTACAAGAATTATATAGCTAGATCGATAGTATAGATTAATACTATACGAGTATAATTTAAGTGTAATTTGTGTAGATGTTTTTTTTATTGTTGTTGTCGAAGGGTTCGTATAATAGTTTGTTTAATAAGTTGGTCATTTTGTTGTTAAACTCTAAAGCCAATGATTACGATTTACGATGAAGGAAATCAATCAGAGGGCAATATCCAATTATAAAAGGTACAGATGAGAAAAAATTCAAGCGTGAAGTAAGGGTGAATAAATTCAAGGTGCAAGAGACATAGTATATGCTAGTTACCTATTTATATTCATGCCTTGACATAATGTTTTAGTAACCTAAAAGGTGTTTAGTATAATGATCTCTATCCACTCTTGTTCCATTCTTATCACGATTCACAGGTAGACATATTCAAATTCATCCCGTTGCAAGTGAACATATCCACCAACCGCATTAAATCTATACTTCCACAATATTTGCTCAAATGAAAGAAAAACAATCTCTAAATTAATTAACTAACATATATATAGTCGTGAGAAATTTGTTTTAGGGGAAAAATGATCAAAAGTGGAGAGAAAAAAGCATAATCAAGAATTAAAGAAGAGGATGAGCAAAGCATGTAGAGATCAAGGCCTTTTAATAATCAATCTTATCATCCCTTACAATCTAAGTACATAAATTACAAGATCAACCAATCATAATACAAGGATCTAACCAAATATCATCATAACACACATGCATGTCAAGATCAAAACTTAATAAACTCAAATCAACTCTAATCCATCACCCTATTGTTAACATTCAAACAAAACACAAGTAATTTCCAATTTTCTTCTTGTTTTACCCCACACATTCACATAACACGTTGTGTTGATTTATTTTTAATCAAATTCTAAGTATATAGGTGAGAGGTGAACATGAATTTACCTCTCTCTTTGTGTTAAAGTTTGATCTCTTCTTGATTTGAGTTGATTTGAACAATGTAGGATCAAAGAAAGATAATTTAAGTTAGATAATTGAAACTATAAAGTACTTAAACAAA
This sequence comes from Mesembryanthemum crystallinum, assembly GCA_030267885.1. Taxonomy (NCBI): domain Eukaryota; kingdom Viridiplantae; phylum Streptophyta; class Magnoliopsida; order Caryophyllales; family Aizoaceae; genus Mesembryanthemum; species Mesembryanthemum crystallinum. Next base: position 8,457 of record BSSO01006208.1, read on the forward strand.
ACCAAAGGGTTAGATGTACATTATTATGATTTAGTATCTCTAAATTTTCATTTAGATGAGCTATTGGGCGGGGACATGTATGAAACCCAATTCACACCCACCCACTGCCCATGACGAGTAACATTTTTAAAATCCATCCCCACATAACTCTTCTGCATATCTACTCTACTTGAAGTGGGTGAGGAGTAGTATCCACCTCCTATCTAACCAATTGTCATCTCTAAGTCGTTCTGAAGGGTTGGGCTTAATGGGCTCACGTAGGGCTGGCCCATGGACGGCACAATCCTGCACAAATTTGGAATGGCATGACCTGGCACAGGGATGTGGGCCAGGCCACAGTTTTAGGAAAATCTAATGCCTAGACATGGACTGAGATGACACGGCACGATTCGACAAATTAAAATAATAGTACAATAATATAAAAAATTGAAAATTTACATAGACACGAGATAGTGAGGCACGACATGATAGATTGGGTACCGTTCTTGGGGCGTTTTGGGGAAGACATGGCATGACATGAAACCTATTGACCGGACCTCTTGATAGTCAATACTCTAAACACGCTGACACCGTGCGTAGGCCGGTCCAACATGGCCATGGCCTCACGTGCCCTTTAAAGAGGGGCGCAATCTGTGAAAATCCAACATTCGAACTTTTTTTCATTTGCTAATCAAATCCAACATTCCAATTTGAAAACAACCAAAGGCCTCCCGTAGCAGCAACTCTGTCACTGTGAACTTCTCTAGCTGCAATGCTCAAACTGTGCTCTAATGGCGCCCTTTTGCGAAACCTTTTCTCTCTCCATCACGTTCGCCGAGTTCTATACTCTACATCTTCACCAATCGAAGCCCCCAATTACACACCCATAGTAGATTACTTGGTGAAGTCGCTGGGTTTCTCAAGAAATGAAGCAATTACCGCATCGAAAAAGGTCAGTCCCTCGAAGCTGAAATCCTCGAGAAAACCTGATCTAATCGTTGATATCTTGAAACAATGCAGTTTTAACGATACACAGATCAAAAAGATTGTATCCTCGTATCCAAATTTTTTATGGTTCGATGTTGGTGAAACCCTAGAGCCGAAATTGAATGCTTTGCAAGAACTGGGTATAAAAGGTTCTGATTTAACTCGTGTTGTTACTATGAACCCTAGAATCCTTAGAAGGGGAGTGAATACCCGAATTATTCCCATGATTACTTACCTAAAATCGATTCTAGGCAGCACTAAAGAATTGGTGCGAGTTTTAGGGAAGTCATACTGGTTGATTGATGTTGATGTTGCTACAATTGTACGGCCAAATATGGAGCAATTTCGAAATATTGGCCTGTCTGATGAAAGGATCCGGAAAATGTTGCTCTCCAATGCTAACATTTTTGGACAAGATCCAAAATTTGTTAAAGAATTGATACTTAGGGTTGAAGGAGAGCTCGGGATTCCTCGCGACTCATTCGTGTTTACGAATGGACTTATTTTTCTAGCTTCTACGAGTGAGAAAAATAGACAGGTGAAGTATCAGCTATTGAAGGGTTTTGGATGGACTGAATCGGATATCTTGACCATGGTGAAGAAACTTCCGATGTGTTTCACGTTATCGGAGACTATTCTTAGCCAGCGGTTGAATTATTTCATGAGTGAATTGGGGTGTGGACCAGCGTATATAGCTTCGCGCCCTTACATTTTGGTATATAGCACTGAGGCGAGGGTTGTTCCATGAATTAATTTCTTACGGATCTTGAAAGAAAGAAACTTGATCAAAAATATTCCGAGTGTCTTATCAGTTATAAGCATGGGTGAGCCTAGATTTCTTGAGCACTTTGTGCTTTGCCACAAGGTTGAGTTGCCTGAGCTTTGTGAAGCATACATTCGCAGGAAAAAGGCCTGTCCTTGGTTGGAAGATGCTTGTTAGATGATGAGTTCAGTGTGAAGTTCAGTGTGAACAAAGCATCTGCTTATTCAAGGGGCTATTGACTATTGTTTGGGAACGTAAAAAAGAACAAAGGTTCTCCTTCTTGCCTTAAGTTGAGTACTTAATGCTCCAGCATGAGCAGTTTTGTATGCATTAAACTTTCATTCAATGTAACTTGGTTTTAGAGTGACCTTGTTTCCGAAGGACTCAATTTGTTTATCAGTCAACACTCAACAACCTTACTTCAACTTCCATTGCATATTTCTCTCACCCCTCTCCTAAATGATGGAGTTTGTGGTCAATCTAGATTACTATTATTTTTATTTTTTTTAAAACCTGATATGGGTGCTATATATTTGCAATTTATAGGTTCAGTTAATGCGAGCAATTACTTTCAACCCTGCAATCTGAAAATCAATGTTTTCTGCTAAAACTTAATTTGAGAGTATGTTAACTCTTTAAGTTTTTCACTAGGAATCTTGCTAAACTATATCACGTTGTTTACACTGTGGGGATTAGTTGAACGGAAACTCTGATTGCTCCGATAGCTTGTGACATTTTACAGCATTTTATTTATTTTATTTATTCTGGTTATTTCTGTTGAGTCTTGCATCAAAGTATGCTACTAGGGCTCATGGCACCAGGACTTTTGTGTGGTGATATGTGGCTATAGACTATAGCAATCAAAAGAATTGCCATTGATCTCAATTTTGTTCTCTAATAGTTTGGTTTCTATCAGAAGGGAGTGATTGCAATGAGTAGGTCTTAACACTTGATTTGATTGATATAGAATGTCTTGTTAGAGCTAATGTTATGACATTCTAGGTTTCGTTATGATGAGTAATAAACATAATATACTACGGAGTATCTCTTTTCATGTATTGAGAGCTATGGAGCTACTTTAGGAGGCTTTCTTTTCAATAAATTGTTTTTGGGGTGAAAGTGCATACTTTTTCTTTTAGTACTGGAGGACATTCACTTGTAGGGATCTTTTTGGCCTTCTTTCAGCTATGTCATATGGATAGTTCACTGGACACAAGCCATATCCACCCCTTTAATTTGCGCAGGTTCTTAACCTGTTGATATGATCTANATTGTGCTGGTGAGGACGGAGAAAAAGTGGATCTGCAGAAACTCTCTCGTTTTATTGGTTTGTTTTATGTGATAGCTCTTTGATCGCTAGGTAAGACAGCTTATCTTTTTAATATCTAGTTTGCAGCCTGGTTGTTCATGTTTCCGAAACTAGAGGTTAATATGATCATGTACCTATTACCATATAATTCTGAATTGTGGTTAAGCATGTAGGTTCATGGATCATGTGTAAGGCAAGGTGTAGGTGTGGGTGTTGACTGGAGAGTACTGAACAATGAGCTCCCAGTTTATGTCTGCCGTGTTTTATCACGTGTCATTGACCTTTTTGGTATAGTTGTGATTGATTGAATGATTGTCAATATACAACATTTCTCGATCATGTGACTATAGTGCAATTAATAGGACTATGTTGTTTATTGTGCAGCTTGTGATTAATTTAAAAATATAATAAGTGGTGATGAGGGCATTTAGTAAATTCATGTGTTAAGTCTGACTGTAATGTACTTTCTGAAATCTCATTCAATCTGATTTATTCATTTTGTAACTTCATGTTTAGGGGGCGTGAGTAATAATGGTTAAAATAAAATCATAATAATCCTGTTGGTGAATCTTTGATATTCAGATAGCAGTCACCTTTTCCATATAGCACATGAAAGAGAATTGGGATTATCAAAAATAAATAAATAAATAAAATAAAATAAAATAAAAATTCAAGAGAATTGATGGTGGAAAAGGTTCCGGGGGGGGGGGGGGGGGGGGGG
>BSSO01006209.1:0-12213 GCA_030267885.1 Mesembryanthemum crystallinum
TTATTGTATTTGGAGATAGTGGATGGGGTAATATGGGGAGGTTATGAGGATTTATTTGGTTTGGTAACGTGTGGGTGGGACAAAATAATTGTTGGTTTGGTAACGTATGGGCGGGACGGAGGGAGTAATTTTTATTTTTTTTTGAAAATAACTACTTTATAACCACTTTTTTTTTTGTCGATCACTACCTCATGCCCTATTCCGGCTAATAAAGCATGTGGATTGACCATTTTACCCCTAGTTTAATGAATAAAATGGGTTTTAATTTTTAATTTTAAATTTTTTTTTGGTTTTCCCTCCACTTTTCTTAATTCCTTTCCAAATCAAAATAAGTAATACCTCTTTAAAAAAAAAGAAAATTATTTATTTTCAAAAAACAGTGAGTGGTAAAACGGTCACTCCATATCTTTTTTCGCCGGAAAAGGGGCTAAGGTAGTGATCCATGAAAAAAAAAAAAAGTGGCTAAAAGGTAATTATTTTAAAAAAAAATAAAAAATTATAAGGTAGTTATTGGCAAATTTTTCTATATTAAAAGATCAAAACTCAAAAAAGAGGGAAAACTACTTGTACTCCTAGCATTGTTTGGTGGTCAATGTGGCTTTACAAAATCACCTCAGGAATACTAAAGTTAACTCATAGGGTTCCATATGATGATATTATCCATATTCCATACACCTAACATGTATCATGGTCTCATGGATTCATGGGTACCAATTGTCCCAATTTGTTTCTACTACCCCGGAAGTGAAAACAAGGAAGAATCGAATGTTGTTCCATGCACGACTTATCCAAAGCAAAAATCAAAAAATCGTTGTCAAAAAAAAAAAGGAAGAAGCAACGGAAACAAAAATCACAATCCAGCCAGCTATCATTAGTGTATAGTGTCCCTCTCCTAGTTCCAATCAATCTTATGCGTATCAAGACCAAAAAATAATTACCCTTCAGTCTGAAAGATGAAGCAGAATAGCATTTACACAAACAAGATCTTAATCTTACAGTAGTAAGGATCGGAGTAGCATATAATTTGATACCATTCAAAATGTGATTTAATCTGGACCAGGTTAGTAGAGCAACACAATGACAAAACAACTAGGATGACACCGATAATAAGCTGTCAGGGTTTACAGATTAACATGCTAGAAATACGATATCTCATCATAAATAAACAAAACCCTGTTCGAAGAAACATAACTGAAGCTATCATATGAAAACGAGACAAGTCGAAAGGTTGTCTCACGAAGAGAAAGGGGGGAGAGAAATCTGGCAGTCATTGCTGATGACAGCATCTTCAAATCAAAAACGAGGCGAGAAGCTTGAGCATAGACAAATCCAATCCGAACTCTCCAGACTCCAGTAGCTTGTAAGATGCTAACCCAAACAACTTTAAAAGAATATGGTCCTATGAACTTTTAATTTTCACACTATAACAATTGAAATTTGACCTATGATACATCACGCTTTTCATTGAGTAAATGAAACTTTACATAAAGTCAAGAGTCGCAGAAAGTTCCAGTACATATAACTATATGTAACAGGGGTAATTAGCCTTTACCTCTGCATCGGACTAACTATTCATGTACTCCGGCAAAGAGTAACTGGATCTGCTATGCATCGCCTCATGCTTCCATGAATTGGGAAGGTGGTGGGTTTGTTTTTGTCTTCTCATGACCTGCAAGTCCATGAATTGACTAATTAAGCAAAGAGAATTGGAGAAAATTAACATTCATCAATAATCTGCCTATCGTAAGATCAAGCACTCTACTCTTTTTGTCGTGGTAATTGACTTGGTGCCCGTTTGGCCAAGCTTCTACCAAATCTACTATTCCCTTTCACATCCATCCTCTACTACCCCCTCCTCCACTTCTAAACTTCCAGAAGTGAAATGGGGCTCGAAGTAGAAGCTCCAAATTCTAGCCTTCTACTTCTAGCCCTATTTTAACTTTTTGAAATATAAGTGGAGGACGAGGTGGTTAAGAAGGAATGTGAGCGAGAAAGTAGTATTTGGTAAGAGCTTGGCCAAACAGGCACTAATTCATCTATCTTTGTCTTTTCAGTGTGAGATGCAATTTGCAAGGTATAGAATGGGAGATGCAATGCTTCTAACCAACACAAAATTGGGATGGTTAAGACTAATGAGATTATTCATTTGTGAACAAAATTTCCCTCCTAGCTTTCTCAGGGAGGAGGCTATGATTAGCTTCTCCTGCAATGCAATGGGAAACTGGAAGCCACGCCCCGAATGGGCCACATCTAGGACTATGAACAGAGTTTACAGAAGTACGAATTCTAAATCAAGTAACTTGCAGCTCTTGCATACCATAAACTCCACGAATCTCCACTTCTCGCCATTCTTGTACAAGAGCACAACAGCAACACATGAAATGTGAGAGGAAGTCGTCAAACACGCCCCCCTGTATCATAATTATATGTTAAGCTTTAGCAACCAAATATGGGTGACACAAAAAATATGTGCATCAGGAAGTTGCACCAAGTAAGCACAATTAATCCTTGTCTTACAACCAGAAGCAAAAGCTTACAGTAATGTTCAGCGTTTTACGTAGCTTTTTCCTGACGCAACAAGTGTAGCAACAGCAGGAGAGTATCAGAGAATAGGCTGTCAAGTCATTACAGGCTTCAGCAGAAGCTGTAAAAAGAGAGTACAAAATTCCATGTAAGCTTCAACACTGATAAAATTTCTAATAGAACTCCCAAAGGTCATCCAACCTCTCCAATAGAAGCTAAAAGTTTTCAACATTTGTGCAGAGATTAGAGAAGAATCAATGTGATCCTGCTAAACAGTCAGAGCTCAACTTAGACAGGTTGTTAAGTTAACATACTGATAAGTTTTGCTACTGTTATTTTCAAAACACTCTTTCATAGTTACACTCTTTCATTGTTCGCATCATTTGTCTAACAAAAATTAGCAAAAATGATTCTCTATCTCTTGAGATTGCTTAGTGTTTTCAAAGCCCACTCAAGTTGGCATGACTTCCCCGTGTGGTCACACAATGGTTGTAGCAGGCAACCAACTTTATGATCATTGTTCCCTAAATAGATTGGTACCAGAAGGATCATAACCAACCAAATACTTACAAAGGACAAGGTTCTGAAAGATGGTAAGAATACCAATAGATTTAGGCCTCAATCGAGTTAAAAGTCCTTGACTGGACATCCAAGTATCTCTAGTGCCAAAAGATGCCATAAGCAGAAAAACTTACAGATTTGAAAGGATACTCACACATGTATCTATTATTTGCCACAGTAGATATTTTTGCAAATGTACCACAGGGATAGAAGAAAGTCTTCAGGCCTACAGAACAAAAGGCTGTCAGGTGAGCAAAAATCAGAATTACATGTAGCTATAGCAGAAAGAGATGCAAGTTAACACATACAGAGACAGGGTTCTGAACAACAATCCAGCAAATCAGTATGCCATTCTTCATACTTATATTGCCCTGAAGGAACTGAAGTGCCAGTCCTACAAAGAAAAGGAAATCGTCAAACACTCAAATTTATTGTGTAAAACAACATTCAACGATAACCTGTAAGACGAAGCTCCAACACACACTAAAATATACACTCCATTTCAAATGGCTTTTGCGCTTCTTGCCAACAGATGGGCCACTTCAAGCAGCATTGCAGTATATTGACACCCAGCTCCTTTTCTGTTTTTCTTTCTTTAACCCCACCCCCCTCCTTTTGTTTTTCTGGTGTTAATTCTTTTTAGATGATGTCAGAAAATACCCAAAATAGAAGACACAAGTGAATATATTTAGCAGTCAAAAAGTGCCAAAAGTACATGCCTCTAAGATTGCTATGCTGAAAACCAACCTGGATGTTTCACTTTTTCTAGGGGAGTTTCCAGCAAATGAATGTTTTTCATCAGAATAGTGGGTTGTCTTTGAACTTCTCATTGGTGAGCTCTTTTCTGTGTTACATATCACAGCTGCAGTTTGAGTGACATCAAGCAATCGCTGAATGACTTCACATTGCGCCATATCCAAATCTGTTTGTGAACGTTGTAGTTCCTTCCGAAGTTTTTCGTTCTCTTTCTTAAGTGCTTCATCGAAGGAGCATTTGTATGAACAAGAAAGAGTTTTCTTCAGCACTACAGTATCATTCACACAGGGATCTGGTTTCATAATCACTTGATGCACTCTTTGATCCTCTTCATCTAAAGTATACTCACGTTGATCCATTTCAATGAATTCCAGTTTTTCCTGTCAATAGATGCAAATCAAGAAATTAATTTTGTGAATAAGAAAAAACAAAATAGGATCATTGAATTTTATTAACAGCATTCAAGGATGTATACTAACTGAAAAGAGAAAGTTATAATTTCCCGGTGGTTATAATGATTCACGCTATAAATACATTTCATCTGACAATAGTATATCCTAAGGATGAATGATACTGGTACTCAGAATGTCCCAAGAGGCAAATGCACACAGTCAATGCCAAATCAAGAAAAAGGGTCACTGACCCAGCATTTGTTGACAGCAGTATTTCTCTTTACAAGCTACTGAGCAGGGGATGGTAACCACAAATTAAACAAACAGCATCTTTCATGAGTCAGAGAATTGCTAAATTACCTCATATAGTCATGCCTCAGAGAGGACAGATAATGAAAAAGTAGTCACGGAGCACCTTAATCAAATCACAGTTATGAGTGTGCATAATCCAAGCTTAGGTGAGAGCTATTCTGTTCGTTGTTTGACTCAAGGCTTGAGCGAATATTGAATTGATTTCTGATAGACATCTACATTTTAATTCACTGAATCCTCAAATAAGTTTTACACCTCTACACAAAGAAAGCTTTGTGGTATTTTGTTGTGGAACAGTCGAAGAGAATACACTTGGAGTCCGAGCCCTATAATATACTTGCAACTACAAAACCGGCCTTAGGCTTGTGCTCACATTAACTGAATTAAAACAAGCTTTCAGAGGGCCAAAATAGACTCAGCTCATTGAATATCACGGGTTTTGTGACATCCTAAGTATAGTATATCACAATAGGAAATAATTAGGTGCCTCCATGAGTACATTAGTAATTTTGGATAAGATAAAATAAAATAGATACTCATAAAATTGCACCCTTGGGTGCCCCTGATGGGGCACCTAACCATTTGCCTATCACAATAATAAATAAACCATATTACTGAGGACGTTATGCACTAGGAGATCTGGAGATGGCTAAGTGGGATCCCTCCATGTCAGAGTGGAACTCAAAAGAAGGACCAAAATTGAGCTACAACTTCAGATCAGATTTGGCCTAGAGACCCAAAAAATCTTACTCAAGTAGGCCATGTAAAAAAAAATTAAAAAAAATTAAAAAAAAAAAAAACACTCAAAAACCTAAGCTTTCTCATTTTATAAACAACTCAAAACATTCTGCTGTCTGGTCATCGAAGAAAACCTGGTTGAAGAAGACAAGTTTGACCACAGAGCCTTTCAATTATCACACATTTACAAGCAAGGTTCCGGGGCCATATAAGGCATACTGGTACTTGGTGAGCAAGAGTAGTTACATGGGACTAAATCTAATCAATCAAATATGACAATCGAGCAGCAATACCCGCCTCAATTGACATGCCACACCATGTCAAAGAAATGCTTGTTCAAGCCAAAGCTTATTCAACCAGATGATAGGTCAACCATACAGGATTAAGACAGTTAAGCTTAAGTAGATATAACATGCCAAACAATGAAATAAGCAAACTTGGGTGTTGCTAAGATGATACTCCAACAACTTAAGAATCAGAAAAGCTCATCAAACCTGAGCCACAATATCTGGGATTTGACAGGTCACAATCAAATCTGAATCATACCAACTAATCATTCTAAACCCCACTCAATATCCTAATTATACCAAATTATTTGTTATAAACATACCAACATCTTACCATACTGTATTATGATTATTCAACACAATTCCAACAGTAAAATAAGAAAATAGGATAATTGCAAAAAAAATTAAAGGTAGTGAGGAGAACTGAAGTATTACCCTAACTCTGGCATTATCGACGAGAGTGATGAGGGGTACGAGCTTCAAGTATCGATCGATCTCATTCTGAGCCTTGCGAAACTGATAGACAATGTTCCAACCCATAGCCAACAAGTATAGATAACTCCTATCCTGGCAACTATTGACCAAAAGATAAGACCTCCTAAGAGCATCCTCAAGCTGCTCAAGAGGTTCCCGGGTTTCCGGGTACCTCTTGAGCTCCGTAATCTTGAGCTGCTCCAGCAAGTTGCCAATCAACTTCAGGTGATTGGCAAATTGCCGGCAGTTCTTCCGGTGCATCCGGGCAGTGTTGGCCGCCTTCACGATCAGCCCGATCAGCTTAACTGCATCGAGCCCGGTGAGCTGTGCCACCGTGGCAACGTCATTCAAGTTATCCATCACTCACAATCCCAGTCCCCAAGCACCCCCAACAACCTCTTGAATAAATCAGGAGAGAGAACAATCTACTGAGCAAAAAGCTTAATCAAAATCCACAATCCCAAAACCTCCCCATTTCTCAAACATAATCAAATCTCGTGTAAATCTAACGAGATTATGACCCCCAAATTGAGAAAACTTGCGATCTCTGAGGTAGTAGTATGGGGATTATTCACTCTATGATACATGCATTTGGCAGAATTAGCAAGATCTTTAGCCGCAATTCATCTCACTTGCCAGTCGCCACTTGAGCACTGTCCAGCAGCAAATTTATTAACTGAAATAACCAAATATGCAAAGAAATCGTCAACAATATTCTAAATTACGCTACAACTCCGTTCTTTTCGCTTTAATCAAACAAAAAAAAAAAAAAAAAAAAAAAAAGAAGGAAAGAAGTCAAAGCAGAAAAGAGAAAAGACCTCATTGTCTGCTTGAATCTCTTCAACCAGAAGTCATACAAAAAGAAAATTTTTTTTAATGCTTCTAATCTAATAAACAAAATTGAAATGGATAATCAAAAAGAAAGCAAAATTGAGGAGAGAGACGAAATCGGACCGTAAAAAGATGAAATCGGCGACGAATTGTGAAAAAATGAATTCATTGAATTTACAATTTGCAGAAGAAGTGTGGAATCTATAAGTACGTAGAAAAAAAATTCACGAGCAGGATGAACAAATGAGTCCTTCCTGGCAAAAAACATTCGAGTTAAACAAATATATATCTCGATTAATCGCCAGATTAAACAAATACTTAGTAAATAAAATAACAGTACTGGTTTGTCTGTTAAAAGTAAGAAAATGGGATGAAAAACTGTGTGGGTGAGAGGAGAGAGAAAGAGAAAGAGGGGCATTGGAGTGTGTGGAGTTACATTGTATAATGGGAATTGAAATTCATAGCTTTGCGTAACGTAGCTTCGTTTCTCAACTGATTTTTCATTGATTTTGGAGAGATTTGATTCTGAGGAGACAGATGCAGGTGAGAAGAGAGAGAAAGAGAGAGAGAGAGAGAACTTACATTTTTGGTGTTTGCTTCTTGTTTGTTGCAGCTTTGGCAGAGATTTTTCTCTGGTAAATATGCTGTGTTTGTTTGTGCTTGCTTAGTTGCACTTGCTGCTGCATACACCAAAAAAACCATACCCAGCGGTGGGAGGTGATGCTTTGCTGCTTTTGTTTAGTGATGGGGTGGACTGGTGTGGTGGTGGCTTCTCCCAAATGTACTCAAAAGCCCTCCTGATTTCGCCTATTTTACCACCCATACCGCTTCATATTGGCGTGGTAAAAATACTACCTAGGCCCCGCTTGGATTGGGTGTAAAAATTATTAAAGGGCAAAAGTGAAAGTACCACCTCCAACCTCCAGTTTTACCCTTTAATTTTCTCTATTACCCCCTTAATTATTCCTCCCAATCCAAGCGAGCCCTAGTCGTACCATTACAAAAAGCTTGTCGGGTTTTCAAGTGTTAATGGTTTGGTATTTTTAAATAAAGTGGAGGATTCGATTCTTTTATCCATACGTGTGTCGACCCGGTGCGAATAGGATTAGCTTTGGCTCAAAAGATCAAGGTGAACCTGTTGTTCAGAAAATGTCTTTATTCACAAAAACTTAAATGAGATGGCCTCATACATGAGACAAGTTGAATAGAATAAGTTTTTAGGTGTGTTCATTGCAACTAAAAGTACTTGAATTGTGGAGAGCACAAGTGGTAAGTGCCCCACTCTCACAACCCAGTGGTCATGGAGGAGGTTTTTAATCACCCCACAATGATTAAAAACCTCCTCCCTAAAAATAAAATTTATAAACTTATTGCTTTTCTACCATTGATTTAGTTTAATTTTGGAAATTTATAAACTTCATCCGCCTCACTAAAAATAAAATTGACAAATGATATTGTTATTTGTTCATAATCACCTTCTAAAATTGGTGTTTCTTTTTATGAAATTGTATTTTATAAAAATAAAGATGAAAATCACATTTTGTGAAGTTTCTTTTCAAGCAGCCACCTGATATCAATTTCATGAAAAATAATTATACTATTTAAATTACCCTTGTGTTAGTTATTACGTGATGACTCTTGAATTAGGCCATTTTGATTCTTTAATACTAATATCATACTCCCACAGTTTTAAGTTGAGTGTCTCATATAAAAGGTCAAAAGTCAAAATGATAAACTTTGACACCAAATTATTTTATTTTTTTAAAAAAAAGGGTTTTACCTATGAAAAATTACTTTTTGAATTACTCTTTGAATCTAATTCCAAGAAGGAAAACAATCATAAATTTTACTATTATATTATATACAAATGATTCTCAAGTACCACAAATTATCGATTAATAACAGTCAAATTGAGATGGAGGATCGGAGTACATAGAATACCACTTTCTACATGTCATATTATACTTTAACTCGTTATTAGCAACAACTGCGAGAAGAATTTGAGGACTCACATATATATATATATATATATATGACACATGATACACGCTAGGATGTTTGGTGTCTTTCTCACCTTAAAATGATATCAAGCGACTATCGAAAAATGAAAACCTTATAATATGTATTTTGTGAAAATAAAAAAAAAAAAAGGAAAGAAAAGAAAAGAGAGAGGTGATTTATGATTTCATGGGAGGAGATATAAATTGGCATCGGAAAGGTGTTGAGTTGTAGTTGTAGACCATTGACGGATCTAGAAAAAAATTAAGGAATGTCGCTATGAGAAAATTAATTTTATTTATGTATTTCCTTTGTAAAAAAAAAAAAAAAAAAAAAGTGATTATTAAGGGAATATTTAATATTTTTCTAAGTGGTCCTTAGTTGTATGTATGTAGAACCGCCAATGTTGTTCATGGGTACTTAACTAGGCCAACTATTCACTAAAACTCTAAATTACAAATACATCATCATCACACACATATATTTATAAAATATGATTGATTTTAGACCTACTTGATATTTTTCCTTACAGATTAAATCTAGACAAGATATGTTCTTAAATATTTCCTTGATGTTTTCTTCCTATATAGTTATAGACTATGATATTTTAGCAAACCTTCTAATAAATATCCAAACATCTAACAACAGATAGTAATATCTTGATCCAAATATACTTCATAGACATAAATTACTCTAAAATTTCATAAATATTCTTAATCAATACCCTTTAGAGAAAAATCTGGCAAAAAATCATGATATTTCCACTATCGATAACCATTATTAGTAGTTATTGTGAAAGACGCTACACTCTATTAGCTTTATGCTTCCTTGTTATGTCTGGATTTAGTTATTCTCACCCTTAAAGTTGAGATTTAAGTCATACTATGCCTGAAATGTCTCTTCCTTTGGAAAAAGATAAATATAATTTGTTACTAATCCCTTAAAAGTAAGATACAACTAGGATGTATGCGTTTTTACCATTTATTAATACCTTCGAGAATATAAATTTTATACTATTAAATTAAAATAAATATGGGCAGCTTAAATGTTTTTATACAATTTTTTTAGTTCATATTTATATTTATTATTATTATTATATTTAAATGTTGAGTATACAAAGTACGTATTTTAGAAAATAAAACAGAATGAAATGTGGTCGAGAAAAAATTATGAAGGCTTCACAAAAATCTATTACTCCGCAGTTGTTAGTACGGTAATCTTATGAAGAAATTCTATAAAAGATTACCGTTAACTGCCTTTTAAGTTTCACTTTTTGCGAATAACTACCTTATAATTTTATTTTATTTTATTTTTTGAAAATAACTATCTTTTAACCATTTTTCTTTGTGGATCACTACCTTGATCCCTTTTTCGGCGAAAAAAGATATGGATTGGCCGTTTTACCCCTCACTATTTTTTGAAAATAAATAATTTTCTTTTTTCTTAAAGAGGTATTAATTATTTTGATTTGGAAAGGAAATAAGAAAAGGGGGGGAGGACCAAAAAAATTATAAAAATTAAAAATTAAAACCCATTTTATTTATTTAACTAGGGGTAAAATGGTCAATCCACATGCTTTATTGGCTGGAATAGGGCATGAGGTAGTGATCAACAAACATAAAANAAAGAAGAAGAAGTGGTTATAAGGTAGTTATTTTCAAAATAAAAATTAAAAAGACTATAAGGTAGTTATTCGCAAAAAGTGTAACTTAAAATGTACTTATTGGTAAAATTTTCAAAAAAAAAAAAGGAAAAAAAATATTATAATCCTAAAAGAAAACTGGAGGAAATCAATAGCACTGCATGTGAGAAATTGACAGCTGTAAAAGACAGAATTAGCGCAAGCATTCCTCTACACTTTTTGAAATAATCAAATCAACAGGTTTTATTTGCATGTGACTTCGATTATTACTTGACCTAACTAGTCCCTCTTGGTAAATTCCTATTTACATAACATGGCTTTGTTTCGTTACTGACTTCCACTTTATGCTTGCTCATTTACTACCATTGGTGAAAAAGTGCGAGTCAATAAGGTAAGCCACAGCAAAGAAGGTGTAGGGCAGTAACCATGGCATTTGAAAGCATACTTATAATTTTTACTGCAAATAGTTAGTTGAAATAAGATTATGTATGTATATATTTAGGGTGTGTTTATTTACATTATCGAATCTCATTTCAGGTCGTTCAGTTTAGTTTAGTTTTGTTCAGTTAATATTGTTCAGTTCAATCCATACATTTTTTTTCTCTCACGGATTACTATTCATTCAATTGAGTTCAGTTCTACTTAGGTTGTTCAATTCAGTTCATTTCAGATACTTTTAGGCGAATTAAACACACTCTTAGGTGAGAAAATTACACTTAAAAGTTAATGTAAATCGTCCGCATTCTGCAAATAGTTTGTTGAATGTTCATTTTATCTTTCTATACTTCATTCAATTCATTTCTATCGTGTATTGACTCATAATATGTAACTCAATTGAATTGAATAAATAATAATATATGATGACGAAAACTTTATTTAATCATTTAATTTGTTGACCTAGTTGACGAAAACTTTATTTAATCATTTAATTTGTTGACCTAGTTGGATCATTCCATTCAATCAAGTTGTTTTTAGGCAAATCTACCAATAATATTAATTGCTGGCATGTTTTCTTTTCTTTTTTTTTTCTTTTTTTTTTCCCTTTTTGCATATGTTAAAGTTCTTTAAAGACGAATGAATACTAGTCTAAGGGAATAGTACTCCACATTGGAAACTTAGCAGATTCAGGGTATGTTATTTTCATCTTACTCCAATAGTCCAGCCATCAGTAAAAAATTCTAACAACTTCTATCAAACTCCAGCCCCAATACTAACAAATCTAGACATAAAAACAAATCCTTACAGTGATTGATTTTATAGGCATGGGTCTTAAGTTGAAACGGAGATTTCAGTCTCATGTTACTAATCTTTCTATTATTAATATTTTTTTTTTAAGAGAAGGAAAAGGGCATAGTAATCAAGAAATAAAAGAAAATATTTGTAGGGGATAAAAAACATGAAACTTGAAGCATGTTAATTCGGGGGGAGAGAGAGAGAGTCAAGTTCTGGTGTGAACTAACTCTCCATGCGAACTATATGAACTACTAAATTCATCACTCATAAAGTGCATATTCATCACTCGTAGCATACATATTAATCACTCATAACATGAATATTCATCACTTTTTATGGATTAAATAGATTCATCACCTGTAAAACGTATATCCATTACTTTTAAAATTTATCATTCAAAACATGCACATTTATTACTTATAAGGGCTAAATCTTAACCATTGATTTTTGAATTAGATGGCCTAGA